>CM027088.1:11101338-11180958 GCA_015343265.1 Pao palembangensis
GCCAGGAACTGTGTGTAAGCAGCTGCAGGTGGCCGATACACCACAACTAATAAAACTGGCTTTTCTGACTTCCAATTGTGGAGAGAGAGGTTGAGAGTGAGACTCTCAAAAGAGCTACAGGTAGTTTTAGGTTTGGGATTGACTTGAAGGCTGGAGCGGTAGATTGCTGCCACTCCACCTCCTCTGCCTGCACTTCGAGGAACATGATAATTAATATGACTTGATGGAGTTGCTTCATTTAAACTGACATATTCTTCATCCTGCAACCAAGTCTCCGTGAGAAAGAAAATATCAGACAGATGATCTGTTATTAAATCATTAACTAGAAGAGATTTAGACCGTAGAGATCGTATGTTCAACAGACCACATCTAACTGTTTTATTTGTTTCTGAGTGTTTACTGCTGTGTATTTTTATAAGGTTATTATTATTAACACCTCTTGACTTATTTACTAGATGAACTATGGGAGGACGAGGTACTGACACTACTTCTATTGTATTATTAAACTTAGTGTTACTGTGAGTGTTTTTAGTTTTATTGTTATTTTTATTTTTATTGGAGGGTGGCAGTTTTACAGAAGCAGCAGAGAAGCGTGTAAGACAGCGACTCTGCCTCCTGGCCTCGACCCTGGGTTGTCAGAAGGTTGGTTGTCCAATGAACTTTGCTATATTGCTAGAAATAAGAGCTGCACCACCCTGGGTGGGATGAATGCGGTCTCTGCTAATAAGGCCAGGTTTTCCCCAAAAAGTTTCCCAATTATCTATAAAGGCCATGTTATTTTCTGGACACCACCGCGACAACCAGCGACGGAGCGATGACATGCGGCTAAACATGTCATCACTGGCCAGATTCGGGAGGGGACCAGAGAACGCTACGGAGTCCGACATCGTTTTGGCGAAGTTACACACCGACTCCATATTAACTTTAGTAATCTCCGACTGGCGCAGCCTGGCGTCGTTAACGCCGACGTGAATGATAATTTTGCTGTATTTGCGCTTATCTTTCACCAGCTGCTTTAAGTTTCCCTCTATGTCGCCCGCTCTGGCCCCCGGGATACATTTAACTATGGTCTCTGGTGTCGGCTTCACGTAGCGAAGAATAGAGTCGCCAATAACCAGGGTCGGTTTCTCAGTGGGTGCGTCACTGAGTGGGGAAAAGCGGTTTGCGACATGAAGCGGTTGGTGGTGAACCACGGGCCTTTGTTTCAGGCTACGCTTCCTTCGAACCGCCACCCAACCACCCTGACTACCCGGCTGTTCGGGGGCTGCGGGGGGAACAGCTAACAGTAGCTGAACTGGGCTGGTCCGCACAGGTTAACTGCTGCTGGCTAGCTACAGGGGCTACGTTGCTATCTTGTGTGTGGAGTCTCGCCTCAAGCTCGCTAAGCCTCGCCTCTAGAGCTATAAATAAGCTACACTTTCTACACGCTTGACTCTCAGTAAGGGAGGCAGAGGAGTAACTAAACATTTCACATACTTTGCAGAACACCAGAGGAGAAACGGTGGGAGAAGTGAAGTTAGCCATGCTAGCAGTGAGCGCAGCTGCGCGGAACGAAATAGACAGAGAGCGAAGTATAGAACCCAAAGGATCGTGCGGTTACTAAACTTTCACCAAGGTGCTTGTGTACTACTAAACAGGATAAACAAAAAGCAACAAATAATTAACAACAGTAAATCCACCGTAGCAAACACCAGGAGAAGTGAACGAGTAGGAGCAGAAACAGCCTGAATTTTCAACCTGATTGGACAATTATTCCTGTCCGGCTGCCAACACATGTTCCTGTCTATTTCTGTCACCCTGCCAGCGCATATATGTATCCATTTTTAGTTGTCAACATGTGTCCTTCTTGTCCTACACATGTTTGGTGTGCATGCTCCTCTCCTTTTCGGGCTTCGGTCTCCTAGGTCACCGCTGAGTCTTCTCCTACATCTAAACCATGTGTCATCAGTTCTGTTTCCAAAATAGTCACACCTGTTTTTCATTTTAAACTAAGCATAGCACTGGAACTCAGAGAATTTATTTGTCATCCCTCCCTTTTTAATCATTAAAACAACAACCACAACATTGCACACTTCTCTATCTATGATGCAGATGCTCTCGCAATGGAAGCCCATCCATGAATGGGACCGTCATTCCTAGGGATCCTTATCATAGCATATAACCAGGGAAAACATCTCTTCCTGACTTGGAAGAGTAAATCCCAGTTATACCTACCTACTCTGCTTTGATCGTGAGACAAAACCCAAGGAGTTTAAGGGAAAAATTCTCACAATCTCTGCTTACAGACTAATAACATAATAAATAATATAATAATATATCACTACCATCCAAATCTAACCACTTAAGCAGTATAGATAGCAGAGTTCACAAGTGTACCAAAATATATGGTGACAATCAAGGAGCCATTGCTCTGAGTAAGAATCCAGTCAACAGACAAGGTCAAAACATATTGATGGGAAGTATCGCTTTGTTCGAAATGCGTTCAGTGAGGGAAAAATAAACATTGTGTACTGCCCATCAGAAGATATGGTTGCAGACATACAAAGCCTGTTGCCAAGTTTAGGATTGTGAAGTTCAAAAGTTTTTTCTTTGGAAACTAAAATGTTGTCTAAAACACTTTAATGAGAGTAGAGAGCTTCAGATAATGAGAACAAGTGGGGGTGTTGGATTGTGTGTTCTCATGTTATTGCATTTTGTATCTGCACTGTTTGAACATTACTATGTGACTTTATTTGCCTTTATTGTGGAAGAATGCACTGGAAATGTATAGCACTTCCTGTTCCTGTTTTATATGCGTTTTTTTCTGTTAAGTTCTTATCTTGTCGGAGGTGATCATTGAGTGAGACATGCTGCACAAAGAGTAGAAATAAAGACAACATAAAGGACAACGAAAAGTGTATTCATCATTCTTGGGTGAACAAATCTGCTACAAATGATGATGGAAAATCAACGAACAGGTGGTCAACAAGCAGAAAACTTAACAATTTTCCTGTCAAACATCTTTTTTTTTCACATAATGGTAATTATCTGAATTACCCTGTTCTTTTTGGGATGCTGGGCATACTGAAGCATTGAGTGATTGAGTCTGTGTTAATTTCACAGAGATTACTCAAATAATACCTTGAAATCAGATATTTTGTTGCTTGCTGGATTTTGGCGGTCCTACAAGGTTCACTTTGTTGAGGTAGCTTTTAAAATGCAAAACAATTCATGCATGCATGGGCTGCAACTGCAGAGCATATTAGGAGAGTTGCGCATATTTTTTGTACATTGCCTGTTACTGTTTCTGCAGCTGAGAGAGCTTTCAGTAAGCTAAAACTTATTAAAACTAAAACTGGTGTAAAAAAAAAATATTTGATGCCCACCATGTGTAATGGTTCAGGTCCGTGTCAACAGCAGGTTATGGAGGAGGAAGAAAATGGCGAAAATAGATCGTCCAGACAGCCGTTTATTTAAATCAGGACCCTATCACAAAAAAAAAAAAAAACACAAAAAAACACAAGAAATAAAAGGGAGTCTAACCAAAAAATGCATGTCCCGCCTTGTCAGGAAAAAGAACAAAAAAGAGGAAAAAAAGTGAGCACATGCTGATGACGTGTAAACTTAGAAACGGTTTTAAAGGCACAGTTACCTTAGATTGACTGTTACACATGTCACAGGGTAGATTTTGCAGTCTTGCCATGTTATCGGCTATCAATATTAATTAATGCAACATGATGCCCAGACTCTTTGACCAAAAAGATATGTCAAACAGGAATGGTTAGATTATGTTGTTATGCAGTCTTGTGTTCCTATTCATGCTAAGTAGCCCTACCTTTCAATTTTATGTAACCTAACTCACTTCTGCTTTTATTTTATGCTTTATTTTGCTTCCACGATGAAGCCATGAAGACTTAATAAAGGAAGAGGCAAATCAGTCACCTTGTGTGCAGTGAATCCTTCATTTTATATCTGACAGGAGGTGAGACAGCTGGAAAGGTAGAGTTATGTTAAGTTTTGGCTGGGTTGATTGGATCCTGGACATGTGGTTACAGCAGCTGCACAGGGTTTTTGTGGTCTTCGGTGACATTGGCAAAAAAATAAAGATAAAACAAATGCAACACAATACAAAGAATTTGCTCCGAAGTGAGAGCCTTTTTATGAGGGTTGAGAATGTGTTAAATAAACTATTGAGGGTGCAAATAAATTGGTAACGCTCAAAGAAGTTCCCATCGGGGCTTAATCAACGTCTAATAGGGGCGGATCATCCTCTCCTGACAGTCTGCAGGCTTCAAGAGCAGCAGAAATTCGGGGTACTTAGAACAAACCTGCTCGCGAGCAGGTTAGGCGACTGAATGTAAGAATGATAACAGATTTCTAGAGGTGGTGATAGGCCAGTCCTTATTATCATGATAAAATAGTCAGTTGTCAGCAAATGAAACAAAATAATTGCATAATCAATATCCACTGGCTACTATTGCACATACTCCAGCCAAACATTACTATGTCGTTTTAGTAATTCGCAGTAGATCTGCAACAATAGGTGAGGTAATTATTTCACACTTTCTTAAAAACATTGTTATCCATTCTATCTATACAATAAAGTTGAAGCTCTCTTATATCTGCTAAAAAAATAAAATAAAATCTTAACATTTCCTCTTGCCTTGATTGTAAGCTGATATATTTTTATATTTTGTCTCTGCACATAATCTTCTCCAACCTTTGGCTTCTGTTGAGTTTTACTTTGTATTTGTCGCAGTGTAATGCGTTCAGGAGAGCTATAATGGATAGAGATTTTATTTTATTTTAACGTCTTCTTCACTTAAATCAACTCATCAATATTAGACCACAGCGCCCCACAGTGACCAAACATTTATATGTCACCGGTTAAAAAAAAAAAATTACACAATCGTGAGGACACACGTGGTTACTCACGTTCAACACCCCCACTTCTTCACAGGTTGTGTAATTCACAATAAAACAAATAACGAAAATACAGAGTGAATGTGGACTTTTGTCTTACACAATTCAAACTCCAAAAATAACAGTTTCAAACTTCTTCAGTTTAAACTTGTTTACAGGTTTAGTCATTATATCAGCTACCATATCATCAGTAGGACAATAAACCAAAGTTACTCTCCCCTCACTCACAGTAGATCAGTACTTTATGTCTACATGCTTCGCCCTCTGTCTGTTTACGGGGTTTCTGTTTTCATGCCTTTTGGCAGGGTAGTGGCTGTAAAGGTTATGTTATCATTTAATGACTGACCTCCTCGTCCATGGCTTTTCTCCATTCTTCAGAGCTGACCTCATAGCTTCCTCATAGGTCTGTGGAATACCACAAATAGCTCTGTAACAGTAGTCTACTATAAAATGCCTTTGCCAGCTCGGCCTCCTCCATTCTCTAATTGGATACCTCCTGCTCTCAGATCTACCACCTGTGTCTCTCTGTTGTTCCTGTTTGTGAACGGTAGGTATCATAACTGACTCTGGCTCTGTATCTCTCTGTTGTTCCTGCTCATGATCAGTGGGTGTCTCAAATGAGTCTGAACTACCACCTGAGTCTTGAGCATTTTCTTGGCTCACTACAACTTCCTGCTTGGCCTCACTAATCTTGGGTCGGATCAAATGATCAAAACCATCTTCTGAACCAGCCTCACATGTCTGTGTCTGCTTCTCAGGAGCTGCTTTGGTCACAAACTTCACCAGCCTGTGTCTTGACACTTTGTATCTGGACGATATACGAAATACACAGGACTGTTTTTATCATAACCAACAAAATGTCCTTGATCACACTTAGAATCCAGTTTATCTTTTTCCTGTTTATATGTGTAGCATACAGACCCAAACTTTTGCATTTTTGACAAATTAGCCTTCTTGCCTGTTATCAGTTGATAGGGTATCCGCCCTGCCCGCTCTCAACCAGCATGCATCCACCCATCTCAAAAAGAGTATGACACCCACGCTCTGCAATACCATTCCGGTGGGGAGAATATGGAGAAAACGTCTCATGTCTTATTTTGCTTTTTCTCATTAGTGTTTGAAACTCATTGCATGTAAACTCCGTCCCGTTATCTGAATGGAGACGTTTCACTTCCCCATATGGAGATACATCTGCTAAGAACTTTTCTGTAGCACTTTTCTGTGCATTGTGTCGCTTTTCTTCTTGAGAAAATATACAAACATTGCACCTGCGTAATCATCAATGACTAACTGTGCATATCTGTAACCACCTAAGGACTCTGTGCTTACAGGACCTGCCAGATCTGTGTGCACTAACTGTAAAGGAGCTTTGGCTCCAGGGTTTCTATTTCTCGTTTGGGTAAATTTTCCCTGAATGCAGACCTCACATTTTTGTTCTGGTTTACATATTTTGCCCTTGATTTTCATGCCATCAACTATTTTCTGCAGCTTTAAGACATCATCATAGCTGCAACAGCCTAATATCTCGTGCCATGTCTGTATGTCATGACATGCATGGCATTTATCACTAGACTCACTGACAGTATGCAATTAATACAGCTATAAAACATCATAAACATGTATGTCAAACCTGGTATCACTGACTATCAAAATGTCTTTATCATTCTTGAGGACGACAGTGGCTCCCCTTGCAGTTGCCACTTTCACTGAGAAGATGTTCTGGGGGTATGATGGTATGAATAAAGCGCCTCTCAGCGTTGTCTTGCGTCGCTGACCCCTGCTGTAGATCAGGCGAACTTCAGCAGTGCCCCGCTTCTGTGCTTTTCTGGTCGGAATGTGTTGTCAAAGCCTATAAATTTGGTCATGTTGTTGATGATGCTTTATTAAAGGATTATGCCGATTACATGTAAATGGTTATATGTTTAAAAGATAAATGGTAAAATGAATGCATTAGTAAGATAGAAAACCATAGATAGAATCACCTAGAATCACCGATGCTGCTCATGATTTCCTGTGCTTTAGTGTATTTACTGTTAAGTTTTTGAAGGGAGGATGCCCCGTTGGGGGATTTGAAGACTGAGGCCTGGTGCCCTCTGACGCAACCTGGTTTCTTCTGCACAGCCAGTCACTCTCCTGACTACTGGGCAACTCCTGCTGTTGAGGCCTCAGTCTTGAGGCATGAAAAGGGGAAAACCCCGTCTACTTCTCAGTCGGCAGATAGCCCCTGTGTGTTCAGTTGTTAATCGCTGTTGTTGTTGCAGTTGCTGTTATTGCTGTTCACAGTCTTGACTTCCAGTTCCAATTCTTCAGCGGGGCAATCAGCCCACAATGTTGCTGTGTTTTTCAATGATACTTGCTCTCTTGCATGTTTCGTTGATCCCAATCTAATTCTTCAGCACTGATAATCTTCCCAAACGTCAGTGCTGAAAAGCACAAACTTTAGCCAACCCAACATGATCCTCTTGCTGCGTCGGGGTCTGGCCTGGAGAGTGATTATGTCTTGGATGCACAGAAAAAGACCTTGAGCATCTCTGTGCGGCCAGTTTTACACATGACAATCTGCTCCAACCCACAGGACCTCCCTCTGTCTTTCATTGGTTACAGTCAACATGCTCCACCTGACCTCCCTCCTTTCCACATTCAGCTTTGATTATCTCATCTCTTTCTTAAAAATGTAGGCACTAAGTAAATCTCTACTAAGTACTCAGATTGTTACCTCTAAATTACATAAACCACGAACCATGAGCAGCCATCAGTCACAAATAACATGTACAATAACATCCATTAGTACTTCATCAACATTCTTAATATTCACCTTTTACAGAGTAACAAACCATTGTGTTTAATGAGTTTAACCATAATGACATTTACCAATCAACCAGTTTTAGGACTTTATTCTTTAAATATTCTATATTTACAGGCACTGTAATCAACTAGCCAGATTAATATCATTTAAACATGTTAAAGCTCATAAACAGGTGAGAGAACATAGTAATGCTGACACAGTGTTATTACTGTAATACACCAATGCTAACATACTTCTGCCCACATAAGCGACACTACATACTAATGCTAATGTACTACTTAGAAATGGATTAAATGGATGAATGGATAAAGAATAAAAGAAATAAAAATAACAAATCAGGACATCATTACACCTTATGATCATCAGAATTTACTGTTACTGGGGTCATTGTGACATTCATGTTTGCAGCATGAATCACCCAAGGCCATTTTCCCCTCTCTCTCTCTTCTGCCGTTGTATGCATCTCAATGTATGCCCACTCAAGGCCTCCTGACTTCCACCTTTAAGGGGGCACTGTAGCAGCAGATCGTTGGGCTGTACATCTCAGTACCCTGTTAATCTTCTGGGGAGGCACAACGGACCTCAGCTTTTCTTGACAGTATTCATGTTTTGCAGAGTTTCATGCAATTCAGTGTTATCAATAATCAAATAAAGACCAGTTTGAACACACTTTATTTGAGGGATTTTTTTGTGTTGCAAGAATAAAACTGCCAAAACTAGCATACCTTTAATCCTTCATCTTATTAGCACTGAAAATAAAACAAGTGTAAGCCAACATTTCAAAATTTATTTTCAACTTGTCAACATTTTAACCTGACTACTCTGATGAGTTTAAACTCAGGCCCAGATGTCACTCACACAAGAACAATTGCTGTTAGGCAAGTGCAGATAAAGGAGAGGATATCATTTTTAAAGGATGTGGTAGTCCACATTTCTTCTTCTTTCTCCTCCTTTTATTTTCACCGGGATTATCTGGGTCCAGTCTTCCTTGTCGTTCTGTGTGTCTCCCCCCCTTCTCTCTCTTTCTCTCTCTCTTTGCAGGTCTTCCGTCTCCAGGCCTTCATGCTGTACGGACATTGGCCTATGGCAAACTCAGGGTCCGCTGTCGGCACCTGCCTATACTGTTCATCTCTTTATAACAACCTGCTATGCTGTATTATGTGTATATATGTCTGATATGTTTGTATTTCTATGATTGTATTTTGTCTGTATTTCTTTGGTTTTATGATTGTATCTGTTCTCCCTCTCTCTCTCTCTTTATTCTCTCTGTCCTGTCTCCCTTTTTTATTCCTCCTTTACCCAGCCAACTTTCAGCAGGATGGTTCCCCCTGTAAGCCTGGTCCTGCTCAAGGTTTCTTCTCCACAAAGGGAGTTTTTCCTGCCACTGTGCTACCTGGGGGTTCAGGGCTCTGGGTTTCACCTTGTAAAGACTTAGAGACAATTTTATTGTAAAAGGTGCTATATAAATAAAATTGAATTGAATTGAATTGAATTGAATAGTCCTTGTAATGCACTGGGATGAGAATGTTCTCCAAGCAGGTGGAAGCTGTAGGATATTTTCCCATTGATTACTTGTACTGAGAGACTTGGAGGGAGAGCCTCCCATCCAGTCCAGAATTTGACCAGGCTGGTGAGTTCAGCTGGTGTTGCTGTGGAGTAGATTCAAATGGACGACTGTTAGTCACTGCATAGCAGCCCATTATGTAATAATTTAATAGAAAGAATAAACCCTTGAGACAAGTAAACCTACCATTAGCTATGAACTGCTGTACATAGCTTGACACATGGCATTTGGTTTCAACAGAAGAGTTGTCGTTGTCGCTGTTTTCCTGGCGAGGCCATGTTATGCGCTGAAGAAGCGCCTGCATTAAAAAATTGAATGAGAAAGTTCGGTACTTTTTAGATTCTATTACAGACTGTAAAAATGCTGTTCATGTCTGAAACTATTAACATTACTAAAGCAGATGCAACACTTCAAGATCCGAGTAATTAAAATTAACCTCAGGACTGATATTTCCTACTGTCTCTTGTGGAAAGAGCAAAGCCACTGTGTCAGGTCTTTGGTTGACTAGTGTCCACATTGAGGTTTCCTAAAGCCCTCGTCTCAGTTGTTTGATTTGACTCTGGCGACACGCCCCATTACCTGTAAATGGTTAAAAGACAGTGTAAAGAAATCACATAACAAAAAGTAAAAATAGTTAAAGAACACCATTTTCGACATTTATTATGCCACATTCCACTGGTGAATGAGTAAAAGGTAAGACTTTAGATTAGGGAACACAAATTCACCATTAACGCATTATTATTCTTAGCAATGGTTAATGGTTAATACGTGTTCCCCAAACTAAAATGTTGCCAAAAATCAAATAACCTAACTTGCCTGCAGAGCAGTATTACAGACCACTTACTATATGTTATGTTTTAAAATAAATAAATTGTCCCGCTCCAGCCTTCAAGTCAATCCCAAACCTAAAGCTACCTGTAGCTCTTTGAAAGTCTTTCACTCAGCCTGTCTCACCACAACTGGAAGTCAGAAAGCCAGTTTTATTTAGTTGTGCTGTATCGCCACTGCAGCTGCTTACACAAATTCCTGGCTGAGCTAGATTTCCTGTCTAGTTTAAAATAAAGTACAGATAAAAGTCATTATAGTGGGTGATTTAACATCCATATGGATGATGATACTGACAATCTTAAGACGCATGCTTAACTCCACTGATAGATGCACAGGTTTTCCTCAGTTAATAAATGAAATCCCACGCACTGTCATAATCACACTCTGGATCTGGTTCTCACCTATGGTCTAGAAACTGGAGAACCCGGTGGTAGTTGTTCCCTGAAACCCCCCTCCTCTGTGACTTATTCTCAATTATAACCTTTGACTTCTCAGCAGACCGAGCAGCACATGACAGGAAGGTTTACTACAGCAGGTGTCTCTCTGAAGATACCAGAGACAGATTTGTAGATGAAATTGCAGCGCTGCGCCCTCTAGCGCCTCCTACTGGTGCAACAGATCATTCTGATTTAAATGTTACTCCTGAAGATATTGACTGCTTTGTCAATGTCACTGCAGCCACATTTCATGAGGCTTCCAGATTCGGTTGCCCCGCTGAAGAGAAGGTTCACACAACATAGAAGACTGGCTCCGTGGTATAACACATATCTGAACTCTTGCTATAAGTATCAAGATGAGATGGAGAGAAGTGGTATTCAGCCAGAGATCAGCTGGATTCCCAAAGTGCCTGGAAAGACAGCTTACTAACATATAAGAAGGCCCTCCGTAAACAGAACAGCTTACTACACTTCATTAATAGATGCAAATAAGAACAACCTGCTGCTTTCTTCTGTTTAACACCATAGCCAGGTTGGACAAAGAGTCACAGCTCGGTTGAGCCTTCTATTCCTGCAGCTCTAAAGCAATGAAGACTTATGGAGTTTCTTCACCAAATAAAGTCTACTACTGATTAGAGAAAAGATCGCATCATAAGTCGCCCATGACAACTGATGAGCTGCCCTTGTTAGCAACCCCATCTAGTCCTGATCCACCCTGGACAGCTTCCTGCCCATAGATCTCCTGAGCTGGACCTCCAGCATTAATGGGTCTAAACCAACCACATGTCTCCTGGACCCCATCCCAACTAAGCTTTTCAAGGTTGTCTTTCCTCTAATTGGGGCCAGTATTAGATCATGATCAATCTATTCTTTTGACTATACAGGTTATGTACTCAGGCGCTTTTAAAACTGCTACATCAGATCTTTACTAAAAAACCTTCACTTGACCCAGTATGCCTTAGCAAATTATAGAATTTCCATATCCAACCTCCCATTCATCTCTAAGATACTTGAGAGGCTGGTTGTTAGTCAGCTAACCGATCACCTAAACAGGAATAGTCTATTTGAAGTGTTTCAGTCTGGTTTCAGAGCTCATCATAGCACAGAAATAGCACTGGTAAAAGTCACTAATGACCTCCTCATGGCATCAGACTGTGGATTTATTCTCAGATTGGTTTCATTGACTCAGTGCTGCCTTTCATACTGTAGATCACAGCATTTTATTACAAAGGTTGTATAAACATGAGATTAGGATCAGGGACAGTTTTAGACTGGTTAAATCTATCTATCAGATCGATTTCATTTTGTTCATGTTAATGATGCTCTCTAAGTGTACAAAGGTTCATCATGGTGTCTCCACAGGGTTCAGTATCAGCCAATCCTGTTCACTTATGCTCCCCTCTAGGGAATATAATCTCAGAAACACGACATAAATTTTCATTGCTATGCCGACGATACGCAGTTGTATCTATCCATGAAATCTGATAAAACCGAGCCATTAGCCAGACTCCAGGCATGTCTCAAAGACATAAAAGACTGGATGACCTCCAATTTCCTTCTTTTAAACTCAGACAAACTGAAGTCATTGTTCTTGGAGCTAAACATCTGAGGACCAGATTACCAGATAGCATTCTCTCTTTGGATGGCATTACTTTGTCCTCCAGTACAGCTGCAAGGAACCTGGGAGTTATTCTCTTCAACCAGGACATGTACTCTCCTCATATTAAACAGGTTTCTAGACCGCTTTTTTTTCACCTCCGTATTAAGGCTAAGATCAGGGAGCATCCTGTCACAGAGTGATGCTGAAAACTGGTCCATGCTTTTGTTACCTCTAGACTGACTACTGCAACTCATTACTGTCAGGATGTCCAAATTATTCCATTAAAAACCTGCAGCTGATCCAGAACGCCAAGCAGAGTTCTGATAGAATCAGCACCAGGAGCATTATCTCTCCAGTTTTAGCTTCTTCTTCACTGGCTTCCAGTGAAATTTAGAATAGACTTTAAGATTCTCCTTCTAACATATAAAGCTCTAAATGGACTATCTCCCTCATACCTGCAGGATCTCATAGTTCCGTATATACCTAAAAGAACACTCAGATCACAGAGTGCAGGTTTACTTTGTAGTCTTTAGAATTCATCAAAGCAGACTGGGAGGATGAGCTTAGCTGGCAGCTTTTTACTGTGGAACCAGTTACCAACCTGGTCCAGAGAGACAGACACCACGCCTGCCTTTAAGATCAAACTTAAACCTTTCTGTTCACTAAAGCATACAGCTAGCCTTCAAACAAAGTGTGTGTAGGGTTGATAGATCTAGTTTAGTCAGTTCTCTCAGCTGCTGTGCCAGAATATTGAAGCTCATCAGACTCTTATTCTTCAATTTTTAGCACAGCTATGCTTGCTATAGGCCACGCTGCTGGGGACACAAACATGATCCACTGAGCAGTTCCCCACTTCCTCAACACCAACCACTCCCTCACGTCCTCTCTTCCTTTCTTTCTTCTTTTCTCCTCCTTTTATTTTCACTGGATTATCTGTCCAGTCTTCTTGCCGCTCTGTGTGTCTCCCTTCTCTCCCTCTCTTTCTCTCTTTTCTTCTCTCTCTCTTTTTGCAGGTCTTCCGGCCTCCAGGCCTTCGTGCTGCACGGACCCTGCCTCTGGCAAACCTAGGGTCCGGGCTGTCGGCACCCGCCTATACTGTTCATCTCTTTTATAACAACCCGTTATGCTGTATTATGTGTATATATGTCTTGATATGTTTGTATTTCTATGATTGTATTTTTATTTGTATTTCTTTGGTTTTATACTGTATCTGTTCTCCCTCTTTCTCATTCTCTGTCCTGTCTCCCTCATTCCTCCTTACTCCAGAAAATAACTTTCAGCAGGATGGTTCCCCCTGTAAGCCTGGTCCTGCTCAAGGTTTCTTCCTGTTGCGTGAGTTTTTCTCCCTGCCACTGTGCTTACCTGGGGGTTCAGGCTCTGGGTTTCTACCTCTGTAAAGCACTTAGAGACAATTTTATTGTAAAAGGTGCTATAGAAATAAATTTGAATTGAATTGAATTGAATATTTACTAGAAGCTTTTATTGTTATATAGTTAATGTGGCAAATTAATCAGGCAAACGTGCAGCATTTTAATTTTGTTGGACGTTCTTTTAGAAACTTAGCAATGTGCATTTATTGTAAAAATATCACTCTTCAATTGTGAATTGGGACAGACATTTCTCATTTTACTCACAGCATGGATCAGAAGTTTCTCATAAAGCCGCCTTTTGTTTTCAGTAAGGGAAGGAAAGTCCCACGCATATGCTAGTTCCTGGACACTTTTTTTGTCCTTTTCTGACAATATGGATCCCCCTTCAAGCTTCAAAACAATAATCCATAAAAAATCACTCATCATGGACAATGTTGTTATTACTGAAAAAACAAACCTTTTCAATCAAACATACAGAAAGTGAATGCAAGTGTAATCCTCCAGAAAATAGTGACAAAAATTATCCTTTAAATCAGATAACACCATCAGAATAAAATAGACCAATGACCACTATAATATGCAATAATTAATTGTATATTATTACCCGTTCACATGTTGTGCTCTCATCTAGATAAGCAGTCCTACCACCCAGTCCTGCCTGCAGATGGATCATTTGTTCCTGCTCTTTTGAGATTTTTTTTCGTATTGTTTTGGTAAGAAATAGTGCCTCTTCCCTCTGCCCCTGGTAAATATACCTGGAAAGAAATAATTAAAACTTTATCTACAGTGTAATTTTTTACAATTAGATATGTAAAATACACATGTGTATACAGTACATACAAATACACACAATAACTAAATAGACACCAAACATCAGATCATTTTTTTTCCCATCATTTACTATCATACACTTAAAAGTCAGCAATATTGGCTTATTGCAAAAGTAAAAGGCTGTTTTTTTTCCCTGTACAAATCAATAGTGTGTCAATATCTGTATATGTAATGAGGCTTTGTTGAAGATAAATTTTGTTTCACCTGGTCTTTTCTATCTGAAGTGATGTTCTGTTCTCTGATGGTCTGTTCTGTTCTCTGCAAGATTATAATCAATGAACATACCATAAAGACATATACAATGTAAAATAAGCCATAACTAGATGAATCAAAGTTTAATACTAAACCTCATGTCTTGATTTGTGCCTTGTCTTCCAGACGGGTTGAGAAGCTATATTAAATGCCCTGCCATCAGAGCACAGAAAAAGCAATAAGGATATTATCAAAAACATTAACATTACGTTGAGGGCTACACATGTCGGCTACACGTCACTTTATCTTAATTAATTGTGAATCTATCTATCTATCTATCTATCTATCTATCTATCTATCTATCTATCTATCTATCTATCTATCTATCTATCTATCTATCATCTCATATGGCTCCTCTTGTTGCTTCTAGCAGGTACTCAAAAGGTGCTGTGACTAACTTTTAGGAGACATGCTTTGGGTTCGCTCAAGTGAGCACTTTTGCGCACCGTTGAAACTGAATTTTTTCACAGATTTTTTTTGCATCGAATTTTTTTTCACACTGAATTTTTTCCCACTGAATTTTTTTGCACTGAATTTTTTTGTACTGAATTTTTTTTTACACTGAATTTATTTTATAATTCTGTAAAAAAAAAGCGTAAAAACATGCGTGCTAGAAATTTGATGTATTTGAAAGTCTTTCAAAGTCTAATTTTGATGCAAAAAAAGTCAATGTTAGAAATTCAAATTCAGTGCAAGGTGGCACAGATTTACTTCCATAAGGTTAGTTTCAAGGAGTATGTTACCCCTGGTAACTGACCCAGTACTAGCCTACAGTCTAAAATCTAAAAGTCTAAAATCTACAGGCTAAAAATTTGTCTAAAATCATAGCTACATACCCAGCCATCAATGTCTCTCAAGAATAGAATAGAATAGGATAGAAGTACTTTATTGATCCCAAACATGGGAAATTGACTTGTCCCAGCAGCATTGTCAGTATTAACATATTTACAATATATTTACAGTATAATAGTGTGCAATATCAGTGCAATATGAGGATATGACTGTGCAATATGCAATAAATAATTATGACAATGTGCTAAGGGATGTGAGTCTCAGTCAGACGGACTTGTTGACTTGTATTAAGACAAGTAAAGATGTCTTAATAACTGAAATCAAGACGTCTCGAGATATTTTTGTAAATCAAGATGTCTTAGGACATCTTAAGGCAAACATTTGAAGATGCCAGAGCAGAACATAGAATGAGGCTCAGACAGGTTTTTGTGTCTTGAAGACAATGAGAATCTTAAGAGATCTTAAGACATACAGTATTTCCTTTGTCTGAAGACGTTCACATCTTCAGATAGCTTCAGACATGGTATGTGTGTCTCAAAGACATGGTCAAGCTATTATTATGATGATATTATTATGATAAAGGTCTATTTATATTTTACTGTAAAATCGTATGACATGTTAAATGCTAGTTAAATGCTAATTATTTACTTTTTCAATATTTAACTTGCATTATTTTTAATTTCTTTGAGAGCCCTGCCTAATGGGATTAATAAGATAAAAACAAATGAAAATAATTAAATGAACAGTTAAAAATGTAAAATATTGCTTTAGATGAAGAAGGATATGGCAATGTAATGTTTTAATGTAATGTTTTAGAAATGTTTTCAACAGAAGATGAACATAAAGAGAAAGTGAAATTAAGTTTTGAAAAATGTTTCATGAATAAATTGTTAGGGTTAGGGTTGGGTTAGGGTTAGGGTTAGAAAAACTATAATCAATTTTAAATATAGAATAACTATAAATTATGATGATCTATACAACAATATGTAATAAATAAGGAGTAATAGAGACAATGTAGGCGTATAGGTTATCATCCAGGTCATTGTTGATCTCTGTGAGCAACTGGACGATTTGCCTTCCAGAAGCTCCCAAGTCTCGTTAAGATAATCTTTATTAGTATTTGTTGTCTCCAATACAGAGATTCATTTTGCAACCAACGGCGTGTGCCAACTCAGCCTGCGACAGTCACACACGCAGTTTGAGTGGCAGTCGTATTTTACCGTGGCATCTCGTCATTTTGCTGTTGGTTCGAAGCTCCTCTCCGTTTGTAACGTACGACTGGTCAGTGGTTTTACACGGGACAGTGTCGTCTCGTCTGACCTGACAGTGTAGCTTGGAACAAAAGCAGACTGACAGTGGAGGCCCGCAGCCAGAGAGACAGCCATATAGATCAAAGTTACTTTTGAATATTATTATTATTGCGTGTGTGAGTCTGTCATTAATTCATTACAATTGGACTAGAATACATAATTTGATGATTCATTATATCATTAAATAATTACAATTTGGATTAATTTAATGTAAATAACATATATAATTCTTTCACTATTAATTATTTCTTGTATTTGGAAGCAGTCTTTGCATCATATGCTGTTATTTCTTAGCCTATTTGAAGTTTTTCTGTCAGGTTTCAGGGAACATCACAGCACAGAGACCGCACTGGTAAAAGTCACTAATGACCTGTTAATGGCCTCTAATCAGGGCTGTGTTTCAGTACTTGTACGTCTGGATCTCAGCGCTGCATTTGATACCGGTGACCACCAGATTGACCACCAGAGATTAGAAAATCAAATTGGTATAAATGGAACTGCTTTAAGATGGTTTAAGTCTTATCTATCAGATCACTTTGTACATATAAATCAAAACTCGTCCATGCTCACTAAGGTTAGCTATGGTGTTCTACAAGGTTCTGTCCTTGGCCCGATCCCATTCACAATTTATATGCTCCCACTAGGCAATGTGATCCGAAAACAAAACAATACATTTTTACTGTTATGCTGATGACACTCAGTTGTACTTATCAATGAAGCCAGATGATAGCAATCAGCTAACACAACTGCAATCCTGTGTTGCAGATATTAAGTCCTGGATGACCCACAACTTTCTTCTATTAAACTCAGACAAAACTGAAGTTCTATTAGTCGGTCCAAAACATCTTAGACAGTCTTCAGCTAATGATATAGGCTTTCATAGCGGACTAGCTCCTGCCTCTAGCATCATTGTGAAAAACCTGGGTCTTAGCTTTGATCAGGACTTGTCTTTTAACACGCACATAAAACAAACCTGCCTACTTCCACCTTCGTAACTTTGCAAAAATCAGGCCTGTCCTTTCCTTAGATGCTGCTGAGAAGCTTATCCATGCCTTTGTTAATACCAGGCTGGATTACTGTAACTCTCTTTTATCAGGATGCCCAAAACGGTCCCTCAGAACTTTGCAGCTCATTCAGAACTCCGCAGCTCGTGTTCTGACTAAGACTAAGAGGTGTGACCACATTTCACCTGTGTTGGCCTCCCTACATTGGCTTCCAATAAAATTTAATGTAGAATTTAAGATCCTCCTCCTAACCTACCCATATCAGCCCTCTAGGACGCTACGTTCCTTGGATTCAGGTTTACTAGTTATACCATGAATCTCCAAATGTAGATATGGAGCCAGGGCCTTCATTTATCAAGCTCCTCTGCTGTGGAACCACTTACCAGCATCAGTCCGGGTGGCAGACACCCTCTCTATGTTTAAGAGAAGATTTAAATCCCTGCTTTTTGCCAAAGCCTATAGCTAGGACTGTTCGGGCTCTGCTGGGGGAGATCTATAGACACCGAGCTTTCAGAGTAGAGGGGGGACTCACTCATCATGCCTGGTTCAGCACTAACCCACCCTCTCCCCCAGAGCTCTCGTGCGCCATCCTTTTTACAGCACTTCTGTAGCCTGTCGCTGGATCTCCTATCTCCACTCTCCTGAGGCCTGGTACTGCTGCTGGATCCAGAACCCTCTCCATGGCCCTGCTTGGATCCTGTAGCCTTTGTTCTCACGTTCCTCCCTGTCTCTCCTCTACCCGTCTCCTTTTTCTATCTCCCCCTCTCCTTTGTCTCTCTCACCATCTCCCAGTCTCTCTCCCCCCTCTCTATCCCCCCCTTTCCTCTCTCTCACCATCTCCCCATCTCTCCTCTCCTCCTCTCCCTCCCAGGTGGTCGCAGCGGATGGCCGCCTACACTGAGTCTGATTCTGCTTGATGTTTCTGCCTGTTAAAGGGAAGTTTTTCCTCACCACTGTTGCCAATACCAATTGGCTTACTCAGTGTGGAGTTTTGCCCTGGAGCTGTTTCTCATTTTTTGAACGGGTAAAGTGTCTTCAGATAACTTTGTTAAGAATTGGCACTTTAAATAAAATTGAACTGAATTGAATTGAATTGAATTGAATTGAATTGAATTGAAATAAATTGAATTGAATTGAATTGAATTAGGTGTGGATAAGGGGGATGCCTGTTATCAGCATCATTCAAAACCCTCTTTCTGGATGACCAGAGAGATGCATGAACCACCAGAGAGCTACATTGTCCCCACAAAAGTATGTTATCAATGTGTGGAATATCCCCTCTATCCTTATATAATAAACCTTTTTAATAAACCTAAGTGTTATAAACATATCTTATCTCATTCTCAGATTTGATATTAAGACTATCAAAGTTGGCTCATTTGTGGAGACAGGCCCCCTCAACCCAACCCATGTGAACGAAGCAACCAGTGAAAATCACCACAATATGGGCAACCATCTCAGGTAAAGTAGTTAAAAGATTATTGATTACAAGAAATTCACAGCTTTTTTGTCTTAAAAAAAGAAAATTAAACCTAGTTAAAAGATCTTGAATAAAATATAAAAAGAAGATACAGAAGAATCGGGCAACATGAACCTATAACATAATGTTTAATGCTATCGTGTTAGGTTAAGTAGTTTTACTAAAGACACTGCTGTAAGTCATCTCAAGACAACTAAAGACATCTTACGAGCCATGTCTATAGACGCGACTTATAGACATGTCTTGGCTGGCATCTCAAGGCATCTCAAGGCATCTCAACAAACGTGTCTTAAGACAATCTTCAGATGTCTTGAGACACTTTGATGGCCGTGTATGTATTAAAAATGCAATAGACTGATCTAAGATTGTCAGAGAAATGTATATATATATATATTATTCACTTATTCACCTCTCTGCTTTCCCTCTTGGTGCGCAGTTTCTGCATTTCCCTCATTTTGCATGAAAGTGGCAATCCTAGTGGCTCGGGGGCTGAACCAGGAGAGTGTAGCTTGGGTGCTAATTTTGACTCAAGGCAGAACTGAAGACATGGGCTCCATTTCTAACTAGGAATTCCCAGGTTGAGTTCTAAAATAAGCCGCATTACGTTGTTTAATACGTCTTAATAAAGCAGCCTTTTGGATAACTTTTTCTTTAATTGTTATGGATTATTTTATAGACATTGTTCACATGTGACGTGTATTTATGCGCGTCACTGCATCTTTTTTTAAAAAATTGACATACTTATATTTTATATTTATATTTATATTTTATATTAAAATAATGATGTAAGTGATGTAATCTAAAAAAACCATACAGCAATAGTCTTGCGCTTGTGTTTTCGATTCACCGAGTTCATTGATCTGTGCGAGGGGGAAAAGGGGAAAGATATTTTCCAAATTCTTTGATTTGTTTTAGATGGAAAGGCACGCACAGATGCATCCACATAAGCACATGTACATTTTTCTCAAGTGTAATTTACTTTTCAATATAGGAAAATGTAAGATGGAGGAAGATGAGGGACCGAGCACCAAGGAAGAGTCGCAGTCTTTTTACGGGGAAGGTGTGTGTAAATGGTTTAACGTGCGCATGGGTTTCGGCTTCCTGTCCATGACCAATCGAGAGGGAGTGCCACTGGACGAACCGGTTGATGTCTTTGTCCATCAGGTAGGATAAAAAAAAAAAACAAACATATATATTAAAATAATCAGCATACTCCGAAACAGCACATTGAAACACGCAAATAGGCCGAAATTAGGAAAGTTTTAGTGTTTTGAAAAGCAGGATCAACTGCCCGTTATTTAACTTATTTTCTGATAGTTCTGAGTAAAGGTCCGGTTGATGCGTTTGTATGTGCATAATCGTAAAGAGGGTGTCTGACTCTGGGGATGTCTCTGACTCTGACTCTGGGGATGTCTTCAGATGTCTTGGCGGGCCAAGACATCTGAAGCCATCTCAACAAATGTGTCTTAAGACAATCTTCAGATGTCTTGAGACACTTTGATGGCTGGATATGTATTAAAAATGTAATAGACTGATTTAAGTTTCAACAGAGAAATGTATGTATATATATATATATATATATATATATATATGTATGACATTACTTTACCATATTACACAGTTGGAAAATATTTGTTTTAAAATACTTGTAGTAAAAGTTTGGGAGCTGTCCAGTGCTGAAAGGACTCAGCCTTCAGTTGAAGCCAGAAAACATCCGTGCTTTGGATCGTGAAAACATTTAACCCACAATGCATTTCTGAATTCCATGTGCAGACGCTGTTTCATGTGGGACTCCAGCACATCTGGGTCCCTTGAACTGCATGGACTGAGTTCAAGGTAAAAACTGGAGCCGATATCCTCGGGCGGCATGTGTTTTCTGCTTGGGTAGCTCGATGAGATTTTGAGGTCCCAGTGTAGAACTATGATGTGGTCCCAGTGAATGTATTTCCTGTCTATTTTACAATCTGAATATTGTAAAATATAGCTCCATTGGGACTGGACTTCGACGAATCCACTTTGGTGTTGCTGCCAACAGGGCGAGTTTGAACCCGGGAAGTAACTGCTCCATGGGGCATGGAGTGCCATTCAATCTTTTCCGTCTATCATTGGCAGCAGGAGCCTGATCCGAGCCATTGCTGGACTTCAAGGTCTTCAGTACCATAATGGTCGCGAAGATGAAGAGAGTAAAAAGCAAGATAACTACGCACGCATTTCTCCATAGTCTGGCAATACCTGATCGGATGGAGCTGGTAGTTCACCTCACATCCTTTATGGGCTTTAAATAATGTCATGGATGGAAGAAAGTAAAAGCTTCACTACAATGCAGCACAGACTGCTTGTTTTGCTGGCAGCTAACTTTCTTTCCTAGCATTCATGTGCTGTTTTTTGGAATTTCAGTTATAACAGTGCATTTTAAGAAGTGTCCCGAGAGCTGTGGGATGCTTCGAGGGTGCCCCATCGATAACGTTTTATTGATTATCCTCCAAACCTACTCTGTCTGTAGCCGAAGATCTCCGGCTGGATTCCGTATCCTGCCGAACAATATTTCCATCCTCCAAACAGCGAACACATCATCATCAGTGGCCAGCTCGGTTTGTCAATTGCAGTGTTGTTCTCAGGTGAGTTCCTCATATTCAAGTAACTATGTATCTTCCTTCACAGATCCTTTTATGTTTCTTCTAGTCAGCATCTGTTGTTCGAGATTTAAAGTGAAACTCCAATTTCCTAGGTCCCCTGTCTGTGGTTCGCCCTGCACAGTGAGTTCAGACATACAGTATGATGACACCTGGTGGACAGCCTGTAAAGTACAGGGCCCCTTCGCCATGAGGCTTTCACAAACCACCACATATAGCTGTAGGGTTTAATACGCTTAATGTACAGGATGCTTAAAGTAGAGCAAATGAAGCAACGAAAGACAAGACTGTACTGCAGAAAATGGGCATAATGTAGCCTCAAGTAGATTTATATATTTTTGATTTAACAACATTGCTCTAAAAAAATTATCAAAGAAAATATTAGGATCAAAGATACATTTTAATGTTCGTTTTGCTAAAATATAAACACTAACATTTTAATTATGAACCCTACTTTAAAGTAATATATTTTTATTTTGTTTTACATGCGCCATCTTTACATTTTACATCTAATGAGTCTTTCAACTTAATTAGTTCGCTTTCAGTTTGAATTCGACTTATTTTATATATGCGTATTTGTTTTTATTTATATTTCAAAGATATCCTCACAGTTAAATACTGGCTGTCAGTGTTTAAGCGCAACACTCGCACCATATGTTACTTTTTAAGATTGTTTTATGCATTTAATTGGCCGAGTGCTTCTCATTGCACTTAATTTGTTAAAAAAAAACAAACAGGCTCATGTCAGATCTGCATTTTTTTTTATATATTTTATGATGCCAAATAAGTCTAATCATCACAAATGTGGATCCACATGAGGTCGTTGAAGTTGTGGTGATGGACTGAGTCTGGTTCTGCTCGAGGTTTCTGTCTGTTAAAGGAAAGTCTTTCCTCGCCACTGTTGCCAGTGGCTTACTCAGTGTGGAGCTTTGCAAGGGGACCTGTTTCTCTTTTTGAACATGTAAAGTGTCGAGATAACATTGTTATGAATTGGCACTTTAAATAAAATTGAATTGAATTGAATTGAATTGAATTGAATTGAATTGAATTGAATTGAACTGAATTGAATTGACAGTTAACGTCCTGTGAAGTGGAGAGGTGAGGTTCATTTGCCACTGTCATCAATACAAAAGATAGTTTTATTTATAATTCTACTGATTAGCTACATATGCTAATTGTGCTCTAACTGTGCGTAAAAAAATAGATCACTGAATTTGGCTTAGTCTGTGTTCGTGTTTAATACTGTTACGAAGTTATTATTATTATTATTGTTGTTGTTGTTGCAAAACTATCTATCTATCTATCTATCTATCTATCTATCTATCTATCTATCTATCTATCTATCTATTGTTTTGAGCGTTTTGAATACAATACATACTGTATATCCAGTCCTCTGCAGATAATGCATCCAGAGCTTGTCAATGAAGGATGAAAACGGTCACATCCATTCAAGCATACATTCTAAGAATCCGGCGACTGGTAACTTTTGCTGTTTCCATCACGCAGTCTGTCGTTGGGGATTCTAATTTCAAATCACATGGACATAACCGAAAGTGTGTGGGGGGTTAGATGAGAAACGGTCATTTGTATTTACCAACAACTGACTACTGCCTGAAAGGTGGACAGGAGAAGGCAAAATAAAAACATCAGAGAGATCCTGCAGAGGTAAAGTGGCTCTGCATCATGGCAGAAGGTACTGTGTGTCGGGGCAGTTACTTCTGGGACTGGTTGGAATAGTAGTCTTTGCATTGTGTGTGTCTGTGTGTGTGTGTCAGAGAAAAGAGAGAGAGAGAAGGGGGTGTCGACCGCCCCCCCCCCCCCCCCCGTATTGTTTAGGGGGGATATTGCCAGACCCCTTTTATTTACCTCTCTGCTTTCCTTCTTGGTGCGCAGTTTCTGTGTTTCACCTCATTTTGCATGAAAGTGGCAATCCTAGTGGCTCGGGGGCTGAACCAGGAGAGTGTAACTTGGGTGCTAATTTTGACTCAAGGCAGAACTGAAGACATGGGCTCCGTTTCTAACCAGGAATTCCCAGGTTGAGTTCTAAAATAAGCCGCATTACGTTCTTTAATACGTCTTAGTAGAGCAGCCTTTTGGATAACTTTCTTTAATTGTTATGGATTATTTTATAGACATTGTTCACATGTGACGTGTATTTATGCGCGTCACTGCATCTTTTTTTAAAAAATTGACATACTTATATTTTCCTATAGATATTAAAATAATGATGTAAGTGATGTAATCTAAAAGAAAAAAACATACAGCATAGCCTAGCGCTTGGGTTTTCGATTCACTGAGTTAATTGATCTGTGCGAGGGGGAAAAGGGGAAAGATATTTTCCAAATTCTTTGATTTGTTTTAGACGGAAAGGCACGCACAGATGCATCCACATAAGCACATGTACATTTTTCTCAAGTGTAATTTACTTTTCAATATAGGAATATGTAAGATGGAGGAAGATGAGGGACCGAGCACCGAGGAAGAGTCACAGTCTTTTTACGGGGAAGGTGTGTGTAAATGGTTTAACGTGCGCATGGGTTTCGGCTTCCTGTCCATGACCAATCGAGAGGGAGTGCCACTGGACGAACCGGTTGACGTCTTTGTCCATCAGGTAGGATTAAAAAAATACATATACATTAAAATAATCAGCATACTCCGAAACAGCACATTGAAACACGCAAATAGGCCGAAATTAGGAAAGTTTTAGTGTTTTGAAAAGCAGGATCGGTCGATGCGTTTGTAGTGCATAATCGTAAAGAGTTTTTCTGACTCTGGGGAGCACGTGATGCTGCCTCCCTCGTGATTTTTGGAAAGACACACCACTGATGTAATGAATTAAAACACTTAATTGAACCCAATGCAGACAGTTCCTTTTGGAGTTGTTTTTTTTTTTTTTTTTTGAAATATATTTATTTCAAAGGCATTTATTTTTTCTTTTCTGTTTCAAATCTACTCATTGTAACCAAATGCGTTATTTATTTGTTTAAGACTATAGTGCATGCATTTCCGTAACCCAACTTTAAAGGTGAAATGTACTTATTTTATAAACAAATAGTATGCGAATCAATATAGCTTTTATTTGTTTTTTACTGTTTAGGACTTGCAGCTTCAGAAAAGCTCAAATTCAAAAACTCAGAAAATTAGAATATTGCTTGAAATCAACAAAAAAAAATCATAATCAGCAAAATTACAACAAAAAATGCTTGAGATATCTCACTTTGCATGTAATGAGTCTATAAAATGTAATGGTTTCACCTTTTATGTTGGATTGCCTGAATAAAACAACTTTTACACGATATTCATTTGCATTTAAATGTTTTTATTCTCTTGTTTTCAGTAAGAGGCTAAGCTTTTCAAATGTAGTTTATACCTTTTGAAATACAACTGAAGGAGCAGTAGGGGGTTGAATGTCCCTCTTTTTTTCCTTCTTCACATGCAGGTATGCATCTCCACCTCAGTCTGATAAGATACAAACTTAGCATGTAAATGAGAGGAGTCTCCAATTGCACCCTATTTCACTCAAGGTTCCTGTCCTAAAGTGATTAAGGGCTCTTTGCTGTCTGCAGGGTGTGTGGCACTGTGTTAAATTGGCTTTGACAGGGAACAAAGTCCTCATGGTTTATTTTAGATAAACTTGTTTGTCCACACTGTGACACCACACACAAAGGTATTATTCAGTTCGATACATCTTCATCCGAAATGTTGATGTATGATCTGTATGCCAGTCATTTCCACGTATGTTCCACACTTACTTAAAGTGCCTTTATTCACTCGTGCAGCTCCTTTTATCAGGTTTTATCTTTCCATTCATGGGGAAGCATTTAAAGTTTTTTTGCTAGCTGTAACAGACAGGTTGTAATTTCACATGGGTAGAAAGTTGATGCAATTTGAATACTTGAGTTTGATGTTTGGCTTACTTTGAGTATGTGGGAAAATAGCCTTGTATTTTTGCATGAATGAAACTGCAAAGTAATGCCCAGTCAGTGACTTCATCCCCCTGCATTAATGGGGAAAAGTAGATACGTGTGCAGCAATGATGAATGTGAAGGGGTTATGGCAACTATAAAGGCCCAAGCCCTTAAAATTAGTAGCTGGGTGTCAAGGAAAATTAACTTCCAGGATCCTCTGGCCTTTGCAGGTGAACAATAAAGCCATGCATTAGAATGAAGTACCCCTTGGCCGTGACCAAGCCCATCTTTTTCCCAGCTGCAGTCCTCCCATTGTCCCAAGCCTGCTCTGATGTCTTTCTCAATCGACACGTTCAAACACCTAGACAGTTCAGAGCAGATGCCACAAGTAACATTTCCTTGGTTTCCAGCCCAACCCCAAGCTTTAACTGTGTTTGTCGATAAGCTAATGCTGGGTATGCATACACTGGGAGTGAGATGAAGGGGGTATAGAGGGGTAAGCAAGAAGAGGAGAAAGAGAGGAAGTTTTCGTAGCCACAAAAGCAGGGAGGCCTGTTGGGATTGTGTCTTCTCTACACATGTTGAAACTGAAATGTCATGGTTGAGCAATTTTTTATCTCTTAGGCACTATACCTTCTTGAAGGTGCTAATGTGGAACTCTTCACATATTAACATAAACTGTTGTTTGTTGCATTTACCTTGTGATTTTGCAGCAGGTTTGTCAAAGTGAGCTTACTTGGTTTTTAAAGTGAAGCTTTGGGATATAATGATAGCCTATCTTAAAGGATACGACTGGATTTTCCGTAATCAGGAATTTGGTAAGATTAGTTGCACTCCAGTTGGTTTTGGGAAGCACTGAATTTTGTTCCTATTTACTGAATAGGAATTAACTTAAACAAACATTAAATTAGGAAATGGTATCAATGTCTATAAAAAAAAAAAAAGCATGCTAGTACAAGTTAATCCCGCTAAGGGAAATTTAGAATGGAGTTTCTCATTTACAAATCCGTACGTTTTAAGTTCAAAAACTCATTATTCAATGGCTTCTTCTTCTTCTTTTTCACCTTCACATGACGATGGTATAAGAAAGAATTTCTTCAAAGTTAATGTTGTGAGATGTTTACAAATTTTCATACAAAGACCCAAACCGCTGTTTAATCAAATTAACCAACTTTGGTGTGTTTTTCTTAAAACAGAGTGCACCTTCAGACACAGATCCTTAAGTGATATATCAGTCATCATTTGTGTTTGCTCTTAACTTTTATCTTTCTTTTTTCTGCCACAAAACTATCCAAGGAATGTCATCCTGACCCCCAGCCTCACAGAGAAGCCACGCTGTCTTCTCACCCCACCCCCAACCATATAGTACTAACCCCAGCATCCTGCAGTTTAGGGTTAGTGGTCAGTGTGTTAGCGGAGCTTTGTAATGTGGGTGGGGGCAGCAGTGTGGAATGCTATTCCTCTGGTGGGGGAGGATGGGTTGAAGGTTACCCTCATCAGATTTACTCCTCAAACGTGGGCAAACAGACAAAGCACGCTTGGAGCATTGGTTTCTGCTGGGTAGCATCTGCACACATTGTAGTCCTTGGGTATTGCAACATGGTCCTTCAGGGGGAAAAATGCTCGATAAGCTCCTCCTCCTACATTAACTGGCATGATATTAGTGCAATTAGCAATTCATTGTGCTGTCTTTGATTAAACTAAAAATAGAAGAACAGCACTACATGGAAACCAAATGATGATGTCCTTGGCATGTATCTATTTAGAACAATACAGGGCTTTTTTTTAGGAGGCATTGATTCTCTGTAAGCCAATATTCAGGATACTAAAATGACAAGTACTGCTTGTTTATAAGAGCCTAAATTGCCTAAATTTAAAAAATCCACTATTTATTTGTAATGCTAATCCTCTTCCTATGTTGTTTTCCAGAGCAAGTTGCACATGGAAGGTTTTCGCAGCCTGAAAGAAGGTGAAGCGGTTGAGTTTACATTCAAGAAGTCCTTAAAGGGACTGGAGTCACAGCGAGTTACTGGCCCGGGAGGCATCCACTGTGTGGGCAGTGAAAGGAGACCTAAAGGCAAGAAGGTCCAGAAACGACGCTCAAAGGGAGACAGGTAGGCTGAAAACTGTCTCACTGGTAAATCAGATTCAAATGCACCAATAACGTTTTAAATATATCAGCAGATATCATTGCTTTTCTCAAATCAATAATACCTATTTTTCAGAATTTTTTGATTTCATTGTGACAGATCATTTAGTTTCAAGATATATTGCTCAGCTATCTGTACTGGTCATTATTTTGTGCAGTTTGGGCATTCAGGTGTTGCTTTCAAGTTGCTCTCCATTTTCCGTCCCCTTTCCTCAATCCCAACCCCCACATCTAACTTTATCAAGGGTCAGAGCAGGGAGTCTGTTGTGTAACCTGGATTAATAACTTTTTAAATCTGTTCTCCCAAAGTGAATTCTCACTGACGGACTCTCTTCCCGAACTTCTATATTTGCAACTCTGTAGTCAAAATGAGATCCAAACGATATCAGGCAGAATTTAGCAAACACGCGACTAGATTAAGTTGGTCACACTAGGATTGCGTTTATCCATGGAGAGGAAAAAAAGCAAACCATATAATCCATGAAGCATTTCTTTTGAAGACCAAAAACAGCATTTTTAAATAGCGATATAACTCAAGCTTAGAGGAGTATCAACTACTGTCAGTTGTGATTAGAACCAGAGAGTAGTCACTGTGAGAATAGGGATTATTACAGCCTCAAAGAGTTCCTGAGAGGCCTGGTGTGATTCAATAACTTTCTCTGGGCCACCCATTGATAAGATATCGCTTCGCCTCCAATTGTCTTTGATTATGCACTGATGCCTGATTGTTTTCGTTGGTGACTGTATAATTGATTGAATGTACATGCATCCTATTGATATATTATTGTGATAGGAGATTGTGATATGTTTTCAGTCAAGATGTTATAGAAGAGGCAATGCATGGACATGATTAGCTTTATTAATGAATGACTGAGAGAGAAGAAAATGTTCCTGTCCATTTAATTGATAACAGATGTAACGGCCTGGGTAAGGGGGTGAAAGGTCACTGTTGTCATGGAAACAGTGTATGAGTAAATGCAAACGGGCTGGGGGCTGGGATATGATTGGTGGTTAGAGAATTGAGGAGGGAGGCAAGGATCAAAGGTCATAATTCCAGTTTTGTTTTTTTTTTTAACAGAGGAACTACTTCGTTTTCCCTTCTTTTGCCTTCTGATGGATGGCAAGGTAGCAGGTTTCTGTGCTCTGTTGGTATAGATCTTGACACTAGACAAACAGACAGAACCACAAAGAAACTAACTGACCTCTCATCAGCAAGCACGTCTAACACTCCTCATCTGTCACCACAGTAGTAGTTGGGGGTCTGCAGGGGCACAAACTGGCTGACCCACACCCACCACCCATCTGTCTTCCATCCCCGCACGTGTGGCAATTGTATGGAAAGGTCACTGGGACCCCAAATGGTTGTTTCGCTCTGATTCAGTAGCACTAGAAAAATTTGTCAGTGACAACAAAACAAAACAAACAAAAAAATCTACAAATAGTATTGTGGTCAAGCTCATGGCGAAAGAGGAACCCTTGTTCTGATACTGTGAAGCTCTCTTGAGTGCTAGAATGCTAGCTTGGCCAAATGCTACAAGTGAGAGTTTTTGAAAACATGTTTTTTGACAGCGAACAGTCATCAAATAAATCAGTCTTTGACAATGTTTGAACTTTAAATGCTTAGCTTGTTTTTTTTTTTGTTGTTGTTTGTTTTTCTGTCACTCAAATATTAAAATCCTTTTTGCAATGCACAAATCTATGTTTATCTATAAATTTTAGTCCAATTAAACTAAGGGCCCCAACCATGCTATTACTTCTTTCAATCGGGGTTTAGTCTTTACATAATCTTTAAAATTAAGGTTTAATGTACTTTTAGCAGAAAATACCTGACTTTAGTTCATAATGGGACCTATTTCAATTTGACTCTATAAAGTAATCTACAGTTTTATCCTAAAATTAATTGTATGTTGTGACCTGGAATGTCCTTTCAATAAGGTAGTTACAGACTAAACATTACCACCTAGCGGCAAGTAGTCAAATAATACGTCAAGTCAAACTTTTTTTTTGAACCACATTTAAAATAACCAAAGTTGCCCAAGTGCTGCACTGATCAAAGATAAAATAACATGAAATTTACAGAAATTTACAGAACCATCCATGTAGGTGAATCATAAAACTGTTATTCTTTATAAATGCTAAACCCTGGTATCTTCAGCTTCGCTGTACAGGATTCATGAAGCTAAATAAGAGGCAATATGAATGCTAATCATGAACTACAGCACTACAAATACTGAACATTTTTACACTCTTACTCTTCTGAAGGGGTAGTGTCATTCTTCTCTAACTTGAATGGTAACTAGAAAGATATAATGTCATTTCATGGAAGGGCTAAGTATGAGAAAATATTCACCTGTTTTTCACACCATATAACTTCACGTCACTTCACGTCTGTGTATTTGCAGTTCCCGAGTGATGGGTAATAATGTATTATTGAACCTCTGACATCAAACTATACATCATTCTCTTATAGATGTTACAACTGCGGAGGCCTGGACCACCATGCCAAAGAGTGCAAGTTACCACCCCAGCCCAAAAAGTGCCACTTTTGTCAGAGCATTGACCACATGGTTGCCAGCTGCCCAGTTAAACCACAGCAGTCATCACCGGGTTCTCAGGGAAAACAGCCTCCCTTGAAGGGAGACGAAGGGGAGCACAGTCACTTGGCAGTACCTCACGATTGCTCCAATTAAACAGGAAATCAGGAAACACAGTTTCCGAGAAAGCACAAAGGCCAATTCAAACTGCTTTGATAGCAAGGTGGGGCATGTGATCCACTTTCGTCTTTGGAAGCTACTTTTGGAACTACCTCAGGTTAAAAAAAAAGGTCATAGAAATTATTGGTTTTGCCTTAATTGTTTTGGTCATTTTTTATAACGCTCAGGAAAACTGCTGTATTATTGCACTCAGAATGCTTTCTTAATGTTTGAATCACTGCTGTTCTTTGAGGGGTTTTAGGACTGCAGTGTTCAAAAGCCATGTAAAGTGATTATCTTTCACTGTTTTTTTATTTGAATTTTATGACACTGCCTTAAACCAATTGGCAATATACTTCATTTTTTTGCCTAATACTTGTTGCATTTATTATTGAGCCATGCTTTGGATGCCTTACCCTTTGGTCTTTTTCCTGAAGGTTACACCTCATTATTGGAAAAGGGAGAGATGTAGCTCTGTGGTGAATGTTTGTTTGCATACAGAAAGGGGAGGATTTGTGAGGACATGTGGGATGGGTTTTAGAGTAAAGCTATAGGCAATGCACTGGCATCTGTCAACCATCCATTAATCCTGGGGCAAATGAATGCCAGACCACCTTTTGGTCTTTTCTAATTTTATTTTATTATTATTATTTTTTTGCATTATCTTCACGTGTCTAAACATTCATGTCTAAACATTCATAACATCCTTGTTATTTTGTCCATCATGTTGGTAAACCAAATAGTCTCCAATTACAACTATGGAGGTATGGAATTAAATTTTTATTTGTGCTGCAGTTTTCACATTGCATTAAGAATCAAGGCGTGGTCAGGTGTATTCTACCATTCTTTAGTTTGATGTATGTGCTGTGTTTTGTATGTGCAAACAGCATGTATCTGCCTTCATCAGTGGCAATACATTATAGCATCCTGTTAAACTATGTTACTCCGCTACAGTATGGTTTTATTTTCTTTGCTGCTGTGTGAAATACTGCTGCTGTAAAATTGCCTCAACATGGAACATGGATTGAATTCATACCAATTTAACATTAATCCTATTACACCTACATCTTCACTGGTAACAAGATACTGGATGTAGACTGAGGTACTGAGGGGTTCAGCTAACGTTCCTCTTTTTACTTGAATTAAATTAATGAGGCCGAATCACATGTGACATCACTGTTTGCAAAGCTGGTATTTTTGTTTATAATCAGTGTGATCAATTTCTAGGTAGTTATTTAATGTATGACCTCCCTATAACCCTTAGTAAGGTAAATAGTCCAGGAACACCAACCGTGCATGGAGAAGCGTGTAGAACTAGGTAGCTAATCAGCATTTACTCCAGTTTTACAGGGGAAGCTGATGAGACTTTTACACCTAATTAATATATATACAAATATATGTAAAATTATTCTAAAGCCTTTTTAATTAATACTTATTTATTTTCACCCCATCGTGCTCCCCTGCCTCTCAGCAACAAATGGAGGACATCATAAATTGGCATTCCAGGCTGTAACCCACTTTTAAACTAAGAGTTCGCTTTGTACATATATGATTGATAAATTAGTCTCTGTCAAAATTAAGTTGTCTTTCTTTTTCTGTCTTGAATGATTTTTGTTATATTTTGTTTTGTATTTTTATTTCATTTTGTATCTTCCTAATCAGGCTTCACAGAAACCAGTGCGGTGTTTTCTGCAACAATCGTGTGTAAGATGCAGCAGTTGCTTTTTATATTCAGTTTATTCTCTTTTTCATTTGTTTGTTTTCTACGATTTTTTTTCTTATATACATACCTCTACTAAGTTTAACCTCAGGATTTGCCAATCAAAGAGCTCAGGGAATTTTTAAGATTGATTGGAATGTGTTTGTGAGCATTTATCAGAGCAGCGAATGAATGCTCCTAATATCATGTGAATCATAACAGCCCTGCAGATGATGTGAAACAGTTTTGGTAGACATTTGCAAGTTTTTGAGTTCTGTTAAATGTCATGATGATTGTGATATTCTGACATTACTTGCTATAGATATATGTGGAGAAAGCATTTCAATATTATTGTATATCTTTTCTCTAATCGTTGTAGATGGGGATGTAGTAGTACATAGTTTAAGGGACTGGGGCATTGTCTCATCTCAACACATAGCCAACGCTTGGTGTTTCAGACTATCAATGCTGACAAAACGAATGTGTCATTGACAACTTATTTTTCCTTACCTGATGCAATGTTGCAAATAGATGCAATAGTAAACACTGTTTTAAGTCCACTCAGGATATGAAAGGATAAATAGGATGTTGGGTAAGTGCTGTGTGTGTGTGTGTGTGTGTGTGTGTGTGTGTGTGTGTGTGTGTGTGTGTGTGTGTGTGTGTGTGTGTGACAGAGAGAGTGCATGTGTGCGTGAGTGTTGTGTTGAATATGCATTCAGCCCCCTGCCCCCCCATGAATTTAAACAATTTCCTGGAACCACTATCCTTGTTTAGTTAATCTTTATCAAAAACAACATTTAAAGTTTAACTGCAGTATGTGTGGTGTTGTTATGTTCACAATATTGTGCTGTACTTTGTTTTGGAAATTAAGGTCACTAATTGCAACAACCCTTGTTGACCCCTCTGTTGTTGTGATTATAATTGATGAAAATTTGTTAAATACTGAATGTCATGAAAAAGCAGAATTTAGTAAACTATGTGCTCAGGTTTGCAGCAGTGTTCTGTATTGCTTTATCAGATATGTCATGTACTAACATCAATATTCTATTTTCTAATGTCAGTGCTGTGCAATGGTCAGATCTACTTCAGTTTGAGAAGCATGAAGGCTTTTCTAAGTATTACTATGATTGTTTCCTCTCCATTTTCTATTAAATATGTTGACATTAACTGTCTCTTGTGTTTTTTTCTAAGCAGCTACTGCTTCTAAAATAACCCTCAGAGGCACATTCTCTGACCAAATGACTCTTAACAGTTTTAGCTCTTAATGACTCGTAATGACTCTTAACAGACTCTTTTTAATAATTGTTATTAGTAAATAAATGTCTAAATGTAAAGCAGTTACCTCCCCCAAGAAGGTATGCTTTTATAAAGAATGTATATTACAAAAAAAGGATTTGACAGCCCTACAGGTTAAGGTCCAACGGCTCTATCTAGTGGTATAAAGAGAACTACAGTTGAAAAATCCCACCACCAATTTAGACCCTTGATCTTCCCGGAATCAGACAAGGGGCTTTGATCACAAAGCAACCTGTGTTATGTAGGCTTGTATTACTACACCGATGTATATTAAACTACTTGTACTGTTTAACTTGTAGGTTTTTTTTTTTTTTTTTTTTAAGTTGAACAACTTTCATTAAAGGAAGGCAACTCAGATCTCTCCATTGTCTTGATTCTCTAATCTGAATCATAGTCTATAATCTGACACTTCAATCAGCAATCTTTGCACTGAGGCTAACCTTTGAATACAAGGCAAGCAATATATGGTGGCAAACTCACTGAAGGTATTCCAAGTAATTGGAGAGGTAGGTTTGGGTTTAACTTCATGTGGAAAAATCCTTCACCACAGTTTATCAGTGCAAGTTTTACCCTAATTTATAGATAGGACAGATTATTTGTTTTTTTCCTGTTGGGATAGACTTAAGCAGTGATCACAGACTGAAAGAATAAATCCCTCAATGAAAATGGCCCTCAATCTAAGACAAAATTAATGTTTTATATATCAGGAACCATATTCCTTTAGGGGATATTGCACTTTGAGGTAATTATGTGAATGATCTAAATGTCAACCCACACTGGCAACAATGTACAATTTGCCTAATCTAAACTCACTTGAGTAAATGGGGGTATTTGGTTTTAAGCTCATCACAATTTTTCTGAAGATTTAGTTCTTGCGTGAATTATTAAAATACTCAACTCTCAGCATTTACCTATTCGTTTTATTTACGTGGTACTCGTCTGCATTCCAGATTGAAGAAAGGCACCTCGTTTGTGCACCAGGGGCGCTGTTTCTTGTTTGATCGGCAATCACGTGTCATCTGTAAATTCCAACATGGCTGCGCAGTAGGAAGAATCTAATCAGAAATTAAATACGGTTGTTGTACTTGGAATTTACCGTTAACTTTTGTATTGCAATGCTACCTCTTTACAGAGCGTGTTTGAGAAACCAGTCAAAGTGCAGATATAGATTGGCAGCTTTCTTTTTGAAACGTCAAGAGATTTGTCCTAATGCCTCTCACTTTAGTCATTCAGCTCGATTTCGGGCACAGACATGCCAGGCTCTTCTGTACAGAAAACACGGAGATCCTACTCAAGTAGTGAAGTAAGAGACCCTAAAGAATCATAGTTTTTTATTTGTAATGCCAAACACCTGGCCAAGCTAAAACGCTTGGGCTGTTTTGACTAGTATTTTACCCATTGTAACATTTTATTTCTTACCTGTAAAAAACAAATTTTGATATTTGAAACAGACCCTGACAACGTAATAATTTTAACAAATCTTGCCTGACCTGTTGCCCCCACAATCACTTGGGGGCAACAGTGATCTTTGTTCACCTTTTAAAATAAAGTTTTTGTAGTTTTAAATAATTAAATTCTTTTTAAGCCATGCTGGATTTATTTTAGTTTTTTTTTTCTTTTTCTCTCTTATTGTTTTGTAGTTAGAATATTTACACAAAGGTCTTGGCTTGCCTTCAATGTAGCTTTGAGCCATGTGTCAGGGAAGAGCCTTTTTATTCTGGTCAGTCTACAGTCACAAGGGGCAAATCAGGGAATATTTCTGAAGACTAAATTTATTGACTCTTTGGTTAGCTACTACCAGAATGTATTGTTGTTATGGCTAAATACTGTCAATAGAACCTGTGGAGCAATACAATGAATAACATGTTTTTTTGACAGGTTAGAGCAAGTAGATTTACCAACTATAGGTGAACATGATGTCCTGATTAAAATACTGGCAGCTCCAATCAACCCATCTGACATCAACATGATTCAAGGTATTTAGTTTTTTTGTTTGTTGTTTTGTTTTGCTTTCTTTGATGGCACTGAAACCTGACACATGTAAATAAGGGTTCAAGATAAGATTTTTATATGGTAGTGTGTTTACAGGTACCTACTCCATCCTGCCTGATCTCCCAGCTGTGGGGGGCAATGAGGGAGTAGCCCAGATTATGGAAGTCGGCAGCAAGGTGAAGTCTCTCAAACTGGGAGACTGGGTCATTCCAAAAGATGCTGGTCTTGGTAAAAATTCATTTCGACCAACGTTCTTGAGCCTGCGGGGGGTGGGGGTAACAATTGTGTTTCCGAATTGCAAAGTTACTGTGCCTATTTAATGTATTCAGGCATGTGGAGGACGGAGGCCGTGGTAGCTGAAGATGCTGTCATCTCGTTGCCAAAAGACATACCTTTGTTGTGTGCTGCAACACTTGGTGTGAATCCCTGCACTGCCTGGAGGATGCTGTCTGACTTTGAGGATCTCAAACCAGGTGAGATTCAAAATAATCTACTTCCAAAGGACAGTCAAGATTATATGATTGAAATTGATCTTGCATTGGAGAAGTCCTACACAACTTATTTGGGACAAACAACAAGGAGAAACCATGCTGTTCCCAGCATGCACAGATCAATGACGTGCGGTGAGGTTTATGGCTGTTGAAGCACTGACGTCATCACAATCAGATTTACAAACAACCCTACAGACTATCTTATCCAATATTTGATTGGCAGCAGTTAACAGGTTATGTTTAAAGTGTCATATCAGCATTCTTTACACATACAAATTGTAGCACAAAAAAAGCACATTTAATTGAAAAAAAAACGTTATTTTGTTCTTACATTTACTTATAAAGTCCATCCGCCACTCCTTCTGAACAAAAGCATCGATAACTTGTTGCTAGAATTTTTCATTGTCTTCTTTTATTTTTAAAGATATGTAATCCTCCATTTTGAAAGTAAGGCCAGGTGAATGGAAAAAATTAATGACTGCACTTCTTGCTAACTCTTAATTGCCTGCAGTATGGCAGTGTCCTGCACCCGCTGAATCATAACAAGAATCCTTGGATAACAAGTGACCCCTACTATGAGGCACGAGCACTGCGAGCACACGAGAACTGCGTGCCTCCCCTAGTGCCTCTTTTTAGCCGTTTTATGATTGTTCAGCATAAGAAACACATTCCACACATAGTGGTGGCAAAAAACGCTACATTATATATTATATACATCAGCTAAAGTGAAAATTTGCTTCATATTGCAAGAGACAGCGATACGGTCTCACTACTGCATGCCAGCAGTCAGCCGAGTCATTGCGCAATCCACGGTGAGGCTCAGCTGGCTGGTACCTCACTTCAGGTCTCACCTCCCCTGACAGCACATCACTGTCACAGATAACAGGAAGGATGGAGTCTCTCTCACTCTTTAAAAAAAAAAAAAAAAAAGAAAGTCTGAAATAGTCTTGTTGACATAATGTGACACTCATTAATCTGCTGCCTGTGCAGGAGATTCTGTGATCCAAAATGCAGCCAACAGTGGAGTAGGCCAGGCTGTCATACAGATTGCTGCGGCAAGAGGAATAAACACAATCAATGTCATCAGAGACAGGTGGAAACACTGAATCTGTTTCAAGTCCAGCATATTTGAATTTATGACTGCAGTTTGATTGACTTGTTTTCATTCCTGAAGACCAGAGTTCACACAGCTCAGTGACAGGTTGAAGGCCATCGGAGCAACTCACGTGATCAGAGAAGAGGCGCTGAGGAGGCCTGAGATGAAGGAACTGTTTAAGGTCTGTTTGTTAGGTTCAGCAGAGTCAGTGTGATCGGGCCGTGGTTGCCATTTCTTTTCTTTTTTTTGTTTTGTTTTATAAGATCTGCCCAAAACCTAAACTGGTTCTGAATGCAGTTGGAGGCAAGAGTGCAACAGAGCTGTTGCGTCATCTACAGTGAGGATCCTTTTTGGCATTACAAAGTCTTTGACACTTAAGAAGTCAATTCTAAAATGGTCTCCGTTTTATTTATTTCAGGTATGGGGGAACTATGGTGACATATGGCGGGATGGCCAAAGAGCCTGTAACAGTTCCTGTGGTGAGATGAATGAAAGATCATAGTATAGAGTTCACAAATGCATGGGTCCTCTAAATACTTACATTGTTCTCTCCAGAGTGCCCTCATTTTTAAGAATGTGAAAGTTCGGGGATTTTGGGTCACACAGTGGAAGAAGAATCATTCAGATGGTGAATGGAAAGTCATTGTCACTCTTCTCCAATGTTTCACCAGATTCTAATGAGAAATTCTTCTTAGATGTAAGCGCATTTAGAACCATGCTGGATGAGTTGTGCGGCCTGATCCGAAAAGAGAAGTTGACAGCTCCTGTATGTGCAGAGGTGGGCCTTCCAGACTACAGCAGCGCGTTGAACGCAGCGCTACAGCCTTTCACTTCAGCTAAACAAGTCCTGATCATGTGAGCAAACTCACCAGCATCACTGTGATGTCATAGTAAAAGTCAAACTGCAACCCCCAGGGAGGTGTACTGCAAAACATGTTATAGTGGTGAAGTTATGTTTTCTCCCTCATGCTCTTTAAATGTGTATTTAATAGGACATTTGTTGCACTATTTTATTATCCTTTCCAAAAGGATCCAAAACACTATGTTATAAATTGCTGAAATGTGTGAGAAACGCCACTGGGCATAATGAATTAATATTTGTAAGGTGCATTTGCAAATACAAGGAAACACATCAAACACTATCCTCCTCTCCTAACATTACTTAATTGATTATTAATGAATTCCAAATTTATATAATACAATGGAAATAAAAAGTACGTGTTGAAAATTTCTCATTGTTATTCATTAAGTACCTGACTATGTTTGAAAAGATAAGACAGACAGACAGACAGACAGAGTTACTTTATTCATCCCCGAGGGGAAATTCCCTTTGTTACAGAAGCAATCCAAACCAGAGCATGAGATAAAAAATAAAAGATAAAAGATCTCACTATAATTATTTACATTAGTTACATATTTACACTTATCCTACAATGTGAATTGTAAGATTAAAGTGCAGCGTTCAACAGTTTGATGGCGACAGGCAGAAAAGACTTCCTGTGTCTCTCGGTGGAGCAGTGCGGCAGCCGCAGTCTCTGGCTGAAAGAGCTCCTCTGGTTGGCCAGCACCTTGTGGAGGGGGTGGGAGGGAGAGTCCAGAATAGTCCAGATTTTGTCCAGTATTCTCCTGTCCATCACCCCCGTCAGAGAGTCCAGCTCCTCCCCCACAACATGTCCAGCCTTCCTAATGATCTTCTCGAGTCTATTAGTGTCCCTCACGCGCAGACTGCTGCCCCAGCAGACTACCGCGTACATGATGGCACTGGCCACCATAGACTCGTAGAACATCCTGAGCATTGTCCTGCAGATGTCAAAGGACCTCAGCCTCCTCAGGAAATAGAGGCGGCTCTGGCCCTTTTTGTAAACTGCGTCCGCGTTCCTGCTCCAGTCCAGTTTATTGTCCAAGTACACCCCCAGGTACTTGTACTCCTCCACCACGTCCACACTGACCCCCTGGATGGAGATGGGGGTCACAGCAGCTTTGGTCCTCCTCAGGTCCACCACCAGTTCCTTTGTCTTTGTCACGTTGAGCTGGAGGTGGTTCATCTCACTCCAAGTGACAAAGTTGTCCACTACAGTCCTGTACTCCTCCTCGTCACCACCGCTGATACATCCTACCACTGCAGAGTCGTCAGAAAACTTCTGAAGGTGGCAAGACTCGCTGCAGTAGTTGACTGCAGCGAGTCTGCAGTATGTGCCATGTACATAAGTACATGGCACATACTGTTTTCGAACTACATAATTAAAAAAAATGCTTCAAAAGCGCAAACTTTTGCTTGATTAGAGAATCAAGGCACTTGAAAAAAGAGATCAGAGTGTCTTCCTTTAATGGAGGTTGTTTAACTTTAGAAAATTACTACACAAGTTACTACTACACAAGCAGTACCAGTAGTATAGTATAGTCAGTAGTAATATAAGGTTATATAACATAGTTGCTTTATGATCAAAGCCCCATGACCAAAATTCAATCATCTTTTTCTTGTCCCATGATCAACATTTCATGATCAGTTTCTGAAAATTGAATTAGAAAACAGTTCATAACTTTGACCTATTTTGCTAACAAACATACAGAAGCACTGGCTATCACATAACCTTTTCAGCAGTAATAACATGATTACAGTTACATCATAGTACACCCATCCAGACTGAAATTGTTTGTTGGTATGTGATTCAGGTCCACTGCTCTTTAAAAATAAATCCCTCCAACAACTCAAAGTCCAGAATCTGCATTCATTTTCCTCCTATGTTATTACAAACTCATTTAATCTTATATCGACACTGGATAACAAAGTGAACTGATAAAGCTGATTTATCTTTCAGATGACTCAAAGAACCATTGATTCACCTGCACTGATTACGCAGTTATTCTGGTTTATTGTTAGTTACAATATCATTTGTTGGTTAAGTATTTTAGTATCAAAGAGCATTAAATAGGCCTGTGTGGGAATTTCTGATGAGGGTCGAAAGAAATGTTCTTTACGATCTTGAACCTTTAAACTGGAAATGACACATTCAAACTATATCCATAAACCTGAACAAAGAGGCTGTACCAATTATGGCTGTATTGTTTCTTCTCACAGTATAAAGTACAAAACTATATAAGATAGCTATTAAAATCATCCACAAGTTCCTTGTAAATAACCATAGTGGTCATGATGGCTACAATTCAAATCCTAAAATTAAACGATCAGTTTCAGAATGACAACAGAGATGACTGGAAGCAGACTGCCATAAATGATAGCTGCGCCTTCTTTTTCCAAACAATGTTCATACATATTAAAGTCAATCTCTCTGGCAGCGCATATGTGGTCAACACGACAGTAGCTGTCACACTCCTTCAGATCATAGCTGACCGAGTTGAACTCGTAGTACTTTTGTAGGTAGCATTGCTCATTTGAAATGCGCTCCAGAACCTGATGCATGGAGGCCGGAGAAGCGTCTGGTACTCTGAAGCTCTCTGTAAGGCGATACTCTTTTTCCCAACGTCCGCCGGCTGCATTAGCATAAGTCAAGTTCAAATAATAGGTCACCACATCCTGCAAGTTAAAACAGAAACCGACCCAATAAAAGCACGTGATGTATTCACTGAGGTTACACATGCTGTATATGCACAGCTGAGAAAGGTTAGAATTAACTCACTTTGACCAGGAGAGTTTGAGGGTCATATTCAAAGATGCGGATCCCGGGATTGTTGGCGCCATCCACAACTCCAGGAAGTGTTGTTTTCCATGGTGTCACTCCAGGGCTGAGAAACATTGTGCTTATGGGGAATCCTGACAATTCATCATCACCAGAATGAAATTCTAACATTGGAGCATTGGAATCAGTTCCTTAGTTTTAAGAATAGAAGTACTTTATTCATCCCAGACATCCCAGGAATCATGAAAAATTGGGAAAAACAATAGCATATCAGGGTTACGATCTTAAAAAGAGACTCTTTACCTTCTGAACTGTAGAACATTCGGAAGCTATCAGTGTGATGATGACCAAAAAACTGTCCCTGAATGACAGATTGATGCTTTTGAATCAAATCCAAGTACAGCTTGTTGAATTTAGGTGTGTACCATGGCTTGCCCCTTTTTTTCTCAAAGAAGCCTGGGGGGACGTGGCCAATTATGTAGACCTGGTAGAGAAGACACAAGTAAATAATTTTAGTATAATTTTAGAGGTATAATTAACCAGACATGCACTAATTATTTTGTTGCTCTCTCGGTCAAGTCAAGCATTTTTTATTAGAGGGTTCAACAACACAAACTGGGAGTTGCTATGCCTTTTCTTTGCTGTTGGCAGCCTCTGTGAGAACCTGGTCTGCCCAGGTGAGTTGCCCTGCAGGGTCCTCTTTGTTCAGGATCAGCTTGTTCTGGTCATAATAGAGATTAGTGTTGAGGACCAGCATCCTGAAACCTGTTCTATTCAACAGAATTTCTGTGTAATATCCACCTGAGCAATTAAAACAATGGACATAATTAGATATGCTTTCAGCAGCTGTTGTGCTTCTTAAAAAAAAAAAACTGCCAGAGGAGGTTTTATCCACCTTTCTTAAATGTTCTTTGGGAGTCTGAATTCAGCCAGCCCTGCCACATCTTTGCTATTTGGTCATAAATGTAGTTTGGTTCTGCAGGCAGCTGGCTTTTGGGGTGGTAGTCATGGTTGCCCAGGGCTGAGTACACTTTTGTGTCTAATGAAAATAAGATTTCAATATTAATACAGTATAAATTAATATTTTATTACATTAGCCATTAGTTACTGAGTTTTGTTTTTTTCCTTTGTATAAAAAAAACCCTGTATACTTACATGGAAATACTTGACGGATAATATGTGTAAGGTTGCTGATAATACTTAACACTACTTGCTCTCCTAGATCCTCATTGGGCACGTGTGGAGTATCATCACTGAAAAGAAAATGAGGTGAGGATTTAGGGGGATCCACACCTATCTACTCCTGAACTGAAGCATTTCCATGGAGCCAAAGATGCATTAAGGTGAAAAAATAAAGCTGTCAGAGACGTACCCTGTCCATATGACGAAATCCGGATCAGGTAAAATATCCTTCATGGCATATACAGTGGAATTAATGAGGTGCCACGGTGAATCGCAAGCATAATCTCCAAACTTCCCCGCATTAACTGCAGGTTGTTTACCACTTGATGCACACACCTGCTGAGGATTGTCACTGAGAATGTATGTTGGGTCCCAGTGCAGATCCGTTATATGCCAGAAGGTTCCTAAATACAATGGCATATACAAGGTTAAAATTACCCAACAAATAATAACTTATAGTACAATCCAATATATTAGATAATTACCAGAGAGCAAGAGAACCTCTTTGAAGCAAAGACAAGACAGAAGCAGTTTCACACTGAACATCCTGAACAGAACGGGAAATGTAAACGTGCGAATGAAGTAAATGCTCGAAGAGGTAAGTGAAAGGGTGAAACAAGATAAGATAACAGTGGTGACGTGTCATTTCTCTGTGGCAGGGGCAGATCTACCGGGGTTGCACAGGGTGGCAAATGCCATCCTAAAAGACAGGCTTGCCACCCCTGGTGCCAACCCAGTTGGCAGCAACAAATCAAAAGAAAAGTTATGTCTAATTTGAGATTTACGCGTGTGAAACTCAAATGTCCGATTGCAGTGAATGCAACTCGAGATCGGGTCAGAGCGGCTGTGGCCACGGGAGAAATGAGTAAAAACTGAATGTATCCATCAAGTAATGCATGTTAATGACAACACAGTGCTCGTGCAGCTGCAATACTGTTATTTAAATAACGATTGGCTGCTACTACTACTTTAGCAGCCAGATCTGACGTTAGTTTTGTGTATCTCACAAAAGCTAATATTGATTCTACATATGTCAGGGAAAACATCGTTAAATTACTTTAAATCTTACAGAAATAAAGAGGAAGGCAGCATATGTAGTTTTTTTTGCACCAAAAAGAAAGGTGGGAGAAATAGAAAATAAACAACTGAAAAAGGTAGACGGACAAGATGAGGTAGATGAAGAGAGAAGAGGTGGAAGGAGAGAAGATGGAGATGAGGTTGGAGAGAAAGGCATTAGAAACATGACATAGATAGAATACCAGACCAAGGAGAACACCACGGCGGTGAAGATATGGAGGAGGGAGAGCATCACCAAGAGGAGGAAGAAAGTGAGAAACAAGCCATCACCAAGCAAGCCATCACTGAGCCATTACCAACCATCTCAAGCCGAGAAGGTCCACATGATATACTCAATTACATAACAGCTAATGACAAATTGACATTTTTCTAGAAGGTGTTTTTAAGAGACATTGCTTAGACTTCTTCAAATAAATAAGAATATTTATGTTTGCCTAAATATAAATAATTTGGGAAACTTAAAAAGTGTAAAAGTGTAATAACAGTGGGACAGAGTTTTAATATTTTGTGTCAATGCATTTCAGAGCCATTGCTTAGGTTAACTTCCAAGTATAATTGGTTATAACTAACCAATGATATCCAAAGTAGATCTCTCTGTGTCAACTGGACTGAAAGGTTTCCTTGAAAATGTTTCGCCCTCTCTCCAGAGAGCTTCTTCAGTTCTAAGTTTGCTGGGGCAGAGCTTGAAAATATAGCCCTGCCCCAGCAAACTTAGAACTGAAGAAGCTCTCTGGAGAGAGGGCGAAACGTTTTCAAGGAAACCTTTCAGTCCAGTTGACACAGAGAGATCTACTTTGGATAACCATGACCTGGATGAGTGAGAATCTACACAGACATCTAACCAATGATAGTTCAAATTTGATTGATTTTATTAGATGTATAATTATTTCAGATGTAATGCAGTTGCCACCTTTGAAAATTCTTGCCCCCCTTTTGCCACCCCATAAATATCTTTCTAGATCCGCCCCTGCTCTGTGGTATCCCTCTTTTGAACCACGGTATATAATAATGCCCATTGGCTTATAATGTTGCTGCTTCCATCCATCCATCCATCCATTTTCTGCCGCTTATCCGGGGTCGGGTCGCGGGGGCAGCAACCTAAGCAAGGAAGCCCAGACTTCCCTCTCCCCAGCCACTTCGTCCAGCTTTTCCAGGGGGGATCCTGAGGCGTTCCCAGGCCAGCCAAGAGACATAGTCCCTCCAGCGTGTCCTGGGTCTTCCCGGGGGCCTCCTACCGGAAGGACATGCCCTGAACACCTCACCAGGGAGGCGTCCGGGAGGCATCCTTACTAGGTGCCTGAGCCACCTCATCTGGCTCTTCTCAATGCGGAGGAGCAGCGGCTCTACTCCGAGCTCCTCCCGGATGGCAGAGCTTCTCATCCTATCTCTAAGGGAGAGCCCAGCCACCCTGCGAAGGAAACTCATTTCGGCCGCTTGTACCCGCGATCTCATTATTTCGGTCACTACCCAAAGCTCATGACCATAGGTGAGGGTAGGAGCGAAGACCGACCAGTAAATCGAGAGCTTCACCTTTCGGCTCAGCTCTCTCTTCACAACGGACTGGTGCAGAGTCCGCAGATCCGCCTGTCGATCTGCCGCTCCATTCTTCCCTCACTCGGGAACAAGACACCGAGGTACTTGAACTGATCCACTTGGGGGAGGATCCCCTCCCCGACCCGGAGAAGGCACTCCACCTTTTTCCGGCTGAGAACCATGGCCTCAGATTTGGAAGCGCTGATTCTCATCCCGGCCGCTTCACACTCGGTTGCGAACCGGTCCAGCGAGAGCTGGAGGTCACGGACTGAGTAGTGCTCCAGTAGTACTTTCATGTGGCACATTGTCATAATTATTTATTGCATTGTATATGTTGTAAATATGTTAATACTAGCGAGGCTGCTGGGACAAGTCAATTTCCCATGTCTGGGATTAATAAAGTATTTCTATTCTATTCTATTCTATTCTATTCTATTAAAAGGACCACATCATTCAATTTTTTTTTTATTCAATTTTATTTATATAGCACCTTTTACAATAAAATTGTCTCTAAGTGCTTTACAGAGGTAGAAACCCAGAGCCTGAACCCCCAGGTAAGCACAGTGGCAAGGAAAAACTCCCTTTTAACAGGAAGAAACCTTGAGCAGGACCAGGCTTACAAGGGGGAACCATCCTGCTGAAAGTTGGCTGGGTAAAGGAGGAATAAAAGAGGGAGACAGGACAGAGAGAACAAAGAGAGAGAGAGAGAGAGGGAGAACAGATACAATCATAAAACCAAAGAAATACAGACAAAATACAATCATAGAAATTCAAACATATCAGACATATATACACATAATACAGCATAGCAGGTTGTTATAAAGAGATGAACAGCATAGGCAGGTGCTGACAGTGGACCCTGAGTTTGTCAGAGGCCGAGGTCCGTGCAGCATGAAGGCCTGGAGATGGAAGACCTGCAGAGAGAGAGAGACAGAGAGAGAGGCAAGTAAGACTGGACACAGATAATCCCGGTGAGAAAAAAGAAAAGGAGGAGGGGGGGAGTGGTTGGTGCTGAAGAAGTGGGGAACTGCTCAGTGGATCATGTTTGTGTCCCCAGCAGCGTAGGCCAATAGCAGCATAGCTGTGCTAAAATTTGAGGAATAAGAGTTTGATGACTCTATTCTAGCTGTAACTGTGAGAACTGACTGTAACTAGATCTATCAGCCCTACACACTTTGTTTGAGGCTAACTGTACGCTTTACTGAACAGAAAGGCTTTAAGTTAGCTTTAGATGCTGTTTGAGGTTTAGTGAGGTGGAAGGATTCTACCAAGGATACATACTGTTTGAACAGATGCTTCCATTGATGAGATAATCATGTAAGCTCTGAAAGCTCTGAAAGACTAAAAGGTGAACATTTAATCATCAAAGAAAGTAAGAGAGACTGTAACTACTGAAAGCACAGTCCATTCAAAAGTTACCTTGATCTGTGTCTTGGAAAACACTGCCAGAATCTCTCCGTTCTCAACAGTATCCATGATGCTGCAGAAAAAGTTGATGAAAAAAACTGCAAAAACTGGACTATTCAGCCACACTGATTCTAGGTACTGTTGTCCACTCATTTGACATGGACATGGATAGCACACAGATATTACTTTTAACATTACTGTAAAAACGGGTGATAGTGGGGATTAATAATTCCTCTCGATAATTCTCCCTGAACTGGCATTTTCTCACAGTATTTAAATAAACATTCTCTGAAGGGTGTATTTTGGACCCAAATGCAGCACTCTTTAAACTGACAGTTGGTGAGAGAAATTTGTCTTAAAAACCATACAGTACCTGAGAAATAAATATTTACTTAACATCCTACAGAGTATTTACAAATGTATTTTTCCTTATCTTAAACACTTACTGTATGTCTATTTCAAAAACAACCCAGTATAACACTGGCTGAAATATGACCTTAGACTTTTCCTTTCTTGTCTGCCAGCTCATTCACCATTATTCCAATGTGTGCTGGTACTCACAGAAAAACTACAGAGATCATTCATCATCTGAATTCTGAAAAGTGCTTGCTGTTTCTATTAAGATGTCTTTTTGGCTGATTGACTACTGTAAAGTGGCTAATGAAGAACTGGAATCTGAGGAAATTATTGTTCTAAGTGGTTTGATTTCCTCTAACCATTGTACTGCTAACAATACTGCCAACATTTCCCCGGTGTGTACTGAAATCCCCTCATTGACCCTTGTTGCTATTTTGATATTGAATTCTGGGATGACAAATGCTACTAGTTCTTGATGCGTCTGTGTAAATCTGTACATAACTGTGATAACTGTCTATATATTGTTGTGTGCTTCTGTTGTTATTTTTCCCTAATAGTGACAAAACAACCGTTGCATCTGGTGAAATCCGTGGAAGAATTGCTGATAGTGGAACTGTTGGACTTACTTTTAGTTGGTCTATTTTGAGTTATTTTGCTTTTTCTGTTGCCAACCTTCCAAAGTTTTTTATTTCATTATTTTCTTTTTCCCAGCAAGGCTTTAACACATACTGAATGGGATGGTCTTGTTCATGTACCTGCAGGTTAACCCAATAGTTTAATGAAAGCTGCATTCTTCGAAGTAGGAGAGCATCTTCCCCATCTCTACCTACAGAGCTGCAATTGGGGTTGTTTTGAATGCTCCTGTGCAGTCTCAATGCCTGATATTGAATTCTGTCTAAATTTTGAAGAGATGTGTTTGCTGCTGACCGATCATATTAGACCACAGTATATAGATCTGTGTGACATTGTCTGCCCCCCACTCACTACCAACCAGACACCTCATAATATTTTTAAACTTTTTTACATTTGTCTCTTGCTTTTTCTGAATATGTACAGCCCATGTCAACCTTTCATCAAACCATAGACCTAAAAATTTTGTTTTACTCTTTCCAATTTTTGTTTATAGTTTCAGTTTGACTTCACTTCCAATTTTCCTTGTAAGAAGACTAAGATCATGTCTTTGTCTTCTTATAAGGAAAAGACATGACATGATCATGTCTTCTTGACTGAAAACTTAAAGCCCCATTTATATGACCATTCGCTGCAGTTCTTCAGTATGACCATTCTTCAGTTTTCTGAATAGCTCCTTGTATTTTGTTTACAATGAATTCCACATTTCTCCCCCTCTTCCAAATTGCTCCATCATCTGCAAAAAGAGAAAATCCTATCCCACTCTCTAATTCCATAAACACATCATTAATCATTATGGAAAATATTAAAGGGCTGACTATGCTATCTTGAGGTGTTCCATTTTCAATACCAAATTTCCTTGAGTATGTCTTGAATAATCCTTTCCTTTAAAAATCCCTCATCCATCTGTATATACGACCTTTTATACACTAGGTTTTATTAATAATTTTTCTCCCCATCATAAGCCTTTTCTATATCAAAAAAAAGACTGCCACTATACTTTATTTCATGTTCTAGACATAACGCTGTTTCCATAGTGTTTCTTCCTCTTCTAAATCCACTTTGATTTTTTTAACATTATATACTGTATATTGAGAGAGACAATTTTTTTTTATTATTAGCATAGACAAAACATTTACATTGTGGAACATAACGTACAAACAGGACATGTAGAAGAAATAAACAAGAATTATCAGAATTCAGGCAGATTTGATGCTCGAGGGTTTAAGATTGTGTTTTTAAGGGCAGACATAGTTTGTAATTGCTTTAGTGTTGGAGCTAGTTTGGATGCTATTGATATAATTTTTTAGAGATGCTAAGAACACATTGAAATTGGGTTTGCATGGTTGAAATTTGGATGTGTGAATATGAAATTATAAGAAAATTAACAATATATAAGTGATCAGAATTTTGAAGGTCATATTTCTCTAAGCCAAATAGTATGTATTTGTTTGCTAATGAAACATTTATGCCTTTTCTATTTAAAAAGTTTTTCATATCAGTCCAGAAGATTTGTGTGTGTGTACAGTCCCAGAACAGATGTAACAGGGTTTCCTCAGAGTTTTCACAGCAAGTGCATAAACAAACAATCTATGTCCCAATTATATCTTTTCTTTAAAAATATTTTCACTGGGTAACAATTGTGAATAATTTTAAATGATGTTTCTCTTATTTTGTAGATCAGTAAATATTTTTTTGGCAACAACCATGACCAGTTCCAGTTAACATTTTCGAAGATGTTGGACCAGTAGAAGGTGCAGCATGGTGAAGATATAGTTTCTCTCATAACAACATTTCTAATGTCCTTGTTAGATACTTTTGATGAGAGGATAATCAGTCAATGAAGATGGTGCCTGGATCCAAAGATGTTATGGTGCAGTCTTTTCCTTTGGAGGCAGATGACAGGAGTCTTAAAACACCGCTGGGAACTGCATCAAAGACAATAGCATACTCCTTAGGTGGAATAGGAAACTGATAAAGTGACATGAACTGTGGGTATGATAATAATTGACCATCTGAATTAAGTAGCTGAGTGACTAGAAGTATGCCTTTATCAAACCAATTTTTATAGAAGAGACTTTTGTTTTTCTATTTGATATCATTATTGTTCCAGATGTAATATTTATGCGGTGAGAAATTGTGCTTGTATATAAGTGACCAGCTTAGTAACATTTGCTTATGAAAAAAGAGATAACTCCAGTGGGATTTTGGGTTCATTATAGTTGCATCTCAGTAAGAATGATAAGCCACCGGTAAAGAGGAATGGCATTCCAGAGAGAGTAAGGATTGTTAGGAGGTTTTTAATATATTTTATTTTAAATGTTGTATTGAGAGATAAAAGGTCTAATGCATCAATCCCCCCTTTATCTGGCTTATTCATCAGAACATTCTTTTTAATAAGGTGACATTTATTTTTCCAAATAAAATTGAAAATTAATTTGTCTATGCAGGAGCAGGACTGCTTTGGAAAATCTAACGCAAGAGCAGTATGAACAAGTCTTGATAATCCTTCTGCCTTTGTTATCAGTGATCCGCCAGCAAGAGACAGATCTCTCTGTAGCCAGAGGTTAAATCTCTGTTCAACAGATTTAAAGTTCTCTAATGATCTTAAACTTTGATTTTTCTGAATAGTTATTCCAAGATATTTAATTTTGCTTGAGTGGAATTCCATATAAGACGCCTTCTGAGGGGGATTTAATAGCTAATAATTCACATGTATTTATGTTTAATGTTAGTCCAGAGGTGTTAGAGAATGAACTCACAATGTCAAGAGCTTTTTTGATTTCAAATGTTTTTTAGAAAGAGTGCTGTGTTGTCAGCGAGCTGGGAGATGACAAATTTTCTGTTAGCCATATGAATGCTTTGGATATCGCTTGTCCTGATTTGAGTTGAAAGAATTTCCATAGCTAAAATAAACAGATAAGGAAAGGCTGGGCAACCTTACCGGAGGCCTCTTTTAATAGAAAATCTTTTGGAAGAACCATTTGATAGTTTTATAGATGCATTACAATTGTTGTACATCATCTGGAAGTTTTTTATGAGGGGTTCTCCAAAACCAAATATTTCAAGAGCTTTAAACATAAATTTATGCTCAATTGTATCAAATGCCTTGAAAAAGTCAAGAAATAAAATGAATCCATCATCTTCTATTAAATCAGAGTAGTCTACGATGTCCAACACAAGCCTAATATCATTAGTTATATGTCTTCCAGTAATAAAGCCAGACTGAGTTTCATCAAGACAGTTTTTTAGTTTTCTTGCAATACAGCTGACAATAATTTTATAATCATTCTGTAGAAGGATGATAGGTCGCCAATTGTGTAGAAGTAATTTGTCTTTATTTGGCTTAGGGATCAGAGTTATAAGGCCTTGAGTAATTGTTGGAAGAGGTGCTCCGTTTTCTAAACTTTCCATATAAACTTTGTGTAAGAAGGGAGACAAATCTTTTGAAAGTTTTTTGTAAATTTCTGAAGTTAATCCGTCAGTTCTGGAGATTTATTAAGCTTTAATTTGCTGATGGATGTTTCAATGTCTTTGACAGTAATTTGAGTGTTATAAAACTTCCTTGTGATTTTCATTTATTTTCTTTATATTGTTTAGAGAGCTCATGAATTCATTTATAGCCCCGTCAGAAGACTTAGTGTCATAAAGATTCCTGAAGAAGTTTTCACAGAAGGAAGAAATTTGTGCAGGGTCTTCACTAATATTTTGATCTATTTCTAGCTTTGTAATAAAATTGATTTTTGTTCACCTTCTTCTAGCCATTTTTTTCTTGAGCGTACATAAGCTCCTTTAGCTTTGGTAATATAAATGTTGTCAAGATCGCTCCTGCAGATGCTGAAGCATAATTTGATCATTTTCAGATAGATTTTCTGGTAGAATATTATTTAAAAGTATAATTTTATCAACAGTTTCTTTTTCCATTTCTCTACATTTTTTTTAGCTAAATCAGACCCAGCTTTCATCAGTAGTTTTCTTAGCTCATACTTTAATAGTTCCCAATTATTTCTAAATGATTTTTGAATGGTTGCCATGTTCCAGAATTTTCCTTTTTTTTTCTATTTTTTAATTTCCAAATTATATTTCTTTTTTTCCCATATGGTTTTGCTTTGTTCATTTCGAGAGCGATAACTTTATGATCTGATAAGGGGGCAGGTAATATATCACATTTCACTTCACTCGCTATAGACTCAGATGTTAACCAAAGGTTGATTCTTGATTTGGAGGAGCCAGATTTGTTTTGCCATGTGAAGTCAATTTTGTCAGTATTCTTTTCCCTCCATACATCTATTAGTCCAAATGTGCACATAAAATTGTTGAGAATTGCATTGGAGGTTGTTTGTGTCTTAGGAGGAAATCTAAGATATCATTATATGCACAGTTAAAGTCTCCACCTAGTATAACATTTATGTTTTTATATTTTTCAATTAAGTTATTTTACTCCTCAGAATTTCTAAGAACTTAAGGGTTTTCTTTTTAGAGTTGTAACCATATACGTTACCTATAAGAAATAGGTTTTCTTCCAAGGATAATATAAAAAGTAAATAATGACTGTGTGGGTCTGAAGTATGTTCCCACTGAAGTTATGCCTTAGGATAGCTACACCAGCTGACTGATTAGAGCCATATATCATTACACCACTGTGTTCTCCAAAAGTTAGCATCATTTATCGTTGAATGAGTTTCCTGAATTAAACAAAGGTCTTAAATTGCTTTGCATACAAAAATACTGCCTCTTTTAATATTGTCTTTTAACCCTCAAGCATTGAATGAAATTAGTTTCAAGTTTGAGATGCTGTTGTATTAAAGTAGCTTAGAACCCTGAGAAAAAGAGACATACTTACCATAGTAAGTATGTCAAACGACAGGCTCTCCCAACATAATGAACTAATGATAATGAGCTGAACTAACGCTTAGCATGTGTTTTTACATTAACCCAGGCTGTGTTTAAACAGTAGGTAAGTTATTAGTAAGCTGGAATTCTTTTTTCTTTCCTCCGGAGTCAACTAAGAACGCCTTTGATCCAGTAAAGAAGGCCACCTTCCCTTCCTTACGTGCTTTCTCCGCCAGTGGCCACAGCAGACTTCTTTTCACACGATCCTCGGGAGATAAGTCTTCTTTGAAGCGTAGATTCTCCTTTTTTAGGTAGGATGAGTGTTTTGTGGCTTTCCAGATTGCGTCACGGTGGTGCCTCATGGAGAACTAGATGATGATTCCTCGCAGGTATCCTGCTCCTGTAGCTTGACCCAGCCAGTAGACGCTGTCGATAACATCTGGAAACTTATCTTTGTAGCTGGGCTCAGCTTTTTGACAGATAGTGATGACTTTAGAGCGAACATTTTCTCCCTCTTCTTCAGCTAAGCCAAACAAACCCAAGTCCCATCATCTTTTATGTCAAGATAGTTCAAGCAGCTTGTTTTGAATTTCTTGTAGTTTGTTTTCCATCTTGTTGACTCTGCCAATAGTTTCCGTCATTTTTTCTTTCACATTTTTTAGCTCAGAGTGGACAAATTCCACAGATTCTTTCAGATCATTAACACTACTTTGCAGACCGTCAGCTCTTTCATTGACTATCACAGTTATTGAAGCAATTATGTTCTCTGCAAGGTCGTCATCATCTAGCATCTTGCAGTTCTTATTGGGATTTTTTGTAGGAGTGTCACCTGTTACGTTGGATTTGCGTTTATTTACCGCCATCTCTTGTATGGTTTCCAGCCTTCTTTTCCTTACCGTTAATAATCTTCAATCTTCGGTTAGATTCTTTAGAAAAATGATAATACTAAGGAATGATCCGTTATATTGGGTTAATGGCCATGTAAAAGCTCTTATCTCAAAACGAAGTCGGGAGAGGCCGTGTCCTGAATCCACTTAGGCCACCATCTTGGAACAACCATCGAGAGAGACTATATAAAAATGCGCTCTATGTCCAAAATCGACGAAACCACGCGGGGAAGCGTCAATGGTGAGTGGGTACATATTACCCATGGTTTTGGAATTTCAGGCTCTATGTTGTCTGAAATTGTTAATATTAACAGTGGCACTATCGCGTATTGTAGCGTATTTTCTTCATATTTAAACGCTTGAATCACAATTTAGGCCGATAATGCAGCATTCAAACCCGCAAACGAAGCAAAAGTGCCTGACAAGCCTAGTCAGGGGCAAAATATTCCGAACTTGCCTGTCAGGCTTGGCGGCACTTCTAGCCCACGCATGCGCTCTACACTGATGTTAGCGCGCGAGACGGTACATTGAGCAAGTCAGTGGAAGAACCTGGTTTGCTTATTGTCGTCTTTTTTGTCCTCTCATCTCGGTTAACCTCACCGTCTCAATTTGGACACATTGACTTAATGCAAAGTTGGCAACATGTGGAATCAGGGTGAGTGTAATGTTTATTAACGTGACGTTGAATATTGTTTATATTTTTGTTATTGCTAACGTTAGCTTAAGTTTATTTTTGTTATTTTGTTGAATAAAATTGTTACATTGTTACAGTCGAATAAAATTTGTTGTCTGAATACACAGAGGACTCATCGTCCGTGTCTCTGCTTTATTGTTTGTGACAGGCTACAATGAATCCAGTATGGTGGGTGGTTACACTCAGTCTCCAGGAGGCTTTGCATCACCTGCATTATCCCAGGGAGGAGAGAAGAAAGGGGTTTGTATTCTATTGCACATGTGATCAAAATATGCGAACACTTTGCTTAACATTTATCAAAGCACCCTTGACTACAGTTTTATATGTAAGGTGTATCAACCTATCACATTCTTGTCAAAAGTTTATCATGACAAGTTAGTGCAGAGACTAGTGACTACATTTGTGGAGGCACAGCAATAATGTGTTTGTGCTTTTTGTTTGTTTTGCAGCGAACTCGTGCCACACAGATAATTCCCTGCACTGTGTCACAGCTCATGTCAGCCTCCCAGGCTGATGAAGCCTTTAAAGTAGGAGATGTAGAAGTTGCTCAGGTAAGTTAAAGCAATGCAATAATAGTATAAATTGATCATGGGATAGTGTTAAACTTGTTATTTTATTCTTGTCTAAATTCTGTATGTGTATTTGTGAATGCTTGGTTGTTCTGTCATAGGTTACACTTGTGGGTGTTATTAGGAGCACAGACAAATCCATGACCAACATCCAGTACAAGGTGGATGACATGACAGGTGCTCCCATGGATGTAAAGCAATGGGTAGACATGGAGGTCAGTGAGAACATCTGGGTTTACAAAAGCTATTCTGACTTCTCTCTTTTGGTGATTAATATACTGTATAGAGTGCAGAGGCATTTGTGTACTTAAAGATTTCATAAATGAAACCCAGTGCCAAATATTAAATTATTGGTGGATCCTGTCTGAGACAGTTAGGGATGTTCTGAATCCAATCACGTGATCAGGAATCGGGGCCGATCACATCAATTTCAAAGGATGGGAATTGGGTGGAAAAAATCTGTATTACTGATGTATCAAAAATGTTACGTCACATTTTTCACATGTCCATGTTGTAAATATTACACATTTGCAGAAAGCAAAGAGTTGGCACATTGAAATACACAGTTGTCTAGTGCTAGTTGGACAGTTATTCTTAAATAATATGAATAGAATGGATAATAGCGTACATTGAATATTATATAAGGCTCAGTGTCGGAGTAGGTGACAAGGCTTCTACTACTGTATATTTCTAGAAGGAGTGGGCATACCGTTTCGGTAACGTGACAAGCAGTGAGCTGAGGTTTGAGCTGGTTGATGGTAGGCTAGGAAGGCGCATATATTATCCATTTCCACATTTAAAGTGGAATCCTGCAATGTCTGCAAGATGAGCATTTCATGCGGTGGGAAGGAAAATTGCACCTTCAACACGACAAACATGATTAGCCATCTATGAAACAAGCATCCAGCATAATTCTCCGGGTATACTGAGGCAACTCATGTAAAGATACTAAGTCAATGACAACTGTGCTTCAAGTACTTGTTTATTTTGTGATAAAACATGGTAGTTATGATGCCATTGTTTTCATAATAATTAAACCTACAAATAGCGTAAAGCGGGCGTGGCACAGTGAAAATGTGCCACATTGAAAATGTGAAACTTTTTTTTTCAAATGTATAGTACTTCAAAGCAGGTAACGTCCTGTTACAAGTAGCTGGTACTATGAGTAATAAGTATGACTCAATACCCATAGATCTGTTCTTTGTTTAATTAATGATAACAAATCAAGCCTTAAGCAAAACTTAGACATGTTTTTTTTTGTTGTTGTTGTTGTTTTATTTTGACCTACATTGCTGAAGTATTGAATTGGAACTTGGATCAGAAAAAGTTGATTGGGACATAACAGGGACAAGGACAGTAGTTCTTAAATGTATGATTGTGTCATAACAATAATAACGTCATGCTCATTGAATACTATATAAAATACACAAGTTAAAAACAAATACAGAAATGCTTGTGCAAGCATAAATTAATCAGCTAATCCTGTCGTTTTATATTTGGATTCACAGATTCAACAAACTTAATTGTCATACATTTATACATTAGATGGTATGAAATTTGCACTCAGGTCCCAGTTTCACCTGGCTTGTTAGCAGGCCAAAGAGCAATACTATATCAAAAATCATTTAAAACATTAAATCATCTCTCGCTCTCTCTCTCTCTCTCTCTCTCTCTCTCTCTCTCTCTCTCTCTCTCTGTGTATATATATATATATATATGTATGTATATATCCCTCTATCCCTCTCTTGCTTTTTCTCTGTAGGACCCTAATGTGGACAGCACTGTCCTGCCTCCTGGCACATATGTCAAAGTCTCTGGCAATCTTCGTTCCTTTCAAGTAAAAATTTCAAAGTTACCAGAAATATTTGAGTTTTGTATTATCTTGTCACATAAAAATGTGACATATATGTTTCTTTATCCAATGATACTTTTCTTTGAAACACATTTATAATATAACGTCGCACATCATCTGGGGCTGTTCTTTGTACTAGAGGTTCCCAGGGCCAATTTGAGTTTTGTGTAAGGAAGTGGCACATGACTGTAAATCTGTTTTACCTTTTGTAGTTCCTATTTTATTTCAGACTGTTTTGTTTTTCGCTGTCAGAACCACAGATCTGTTGTGGCATTCAGTGTCAGACCCCTAGAGGACATGAATGAAATAACATCACATATGCTGGAGGTTGTCCATGCACACATGGTCCTCAGGACACCTCAGAGTATGGTAAGAAATAATTAGTCTAAATTATTACATTAAGAAGGGTTTTGTTGATAGTCAACTATATTTAGTCAATATTTGCTGGTTTTGGGGAAATAAAATATTGTTTTGCAATTACTATGTTCTTTTTTAATCTTGCTACAAAACAAAAGTTAATATAGCTGTCATTGCAACTTTTTGCTGCATTTACTTGACTTACTACCTGAAATTGTGTCAAAACTAAAACTACTAAATCTGGAACTTTTCAGGGAAACAGTGGAGGAGGAATGAACAGTAACTTCACTCCGATGTCACGGACGAACACAGAAACAATGGGAGGGAGCTACACGGGAGCTGACATGATGGCCACCAACGGATTAAGTGCAAACCAGAATCAGGTTATTGTTAATGACAGATGTATGATTACAGCTAAAATCAGGTTGACAGTATATGCTGGGCTGAGCATGGCTTTTTTTAGTTCAGTGTATAAATTTAGCTGTTTACCATAGTCTATACAGTATAATATATTTTTCAAACTTTTTTAAAAATCAGGATATTTTTAGTATTTGATCTGAAGCTTTCAATAAACGGTTGTGATGAAGATTAACATTTCGTATAATATATCTCACGTTTCTGAGCCATAGAATCAAATTGCATTATTATCTTATTTCTATGTCTGAAATGTGTCTTCTCAGATAAATAAGGAAGTGACTCATATTTGCATTTTTCGTTTGGCCCCATTTGCAATATTCAGTTGTTTAATTTTTTTTTTTTTTTTTTTAAAGGTGCTGAGTTTGATAAGAAGCTGTCCATACCCGCAGGGCATCAGCATTCAGGAACTGAAACAGAGGCTCAGTGGAATCAGCCTGTCAGTGATCAAGTAAGAACTAGAGAGAGGCTTGGTCTCGCTTCACTGGTCTTCGCAACATTTCAACAAAGCACAACCTTGACACCAGTGTTTGAGTTAAACAACATTTATCTTTGTTGTCTAACAGACAAGCGGTGGAATTCTTAAGCAATGAAGGACACATCTTTTCTACCATCGATGAAGACCACTACAAATCCACGGACAACGATGAATGAAAACCAGTTCCTTTCTGTTAGTGAAGTAGTGTCATCAAATTGCCGCTATGTTTCCATGTTCTGTGTGATACTTTTGATAATCCAGCATTTCCTAATTTTACTTTTGCTATTTACAAACTGTTTGCATGTTTTCAGTCATAATTGTTGTTCCATATATATTCTTTCTCTGATGCCTTTCCATTTTTAATTTTACATTGTGACTTTTTTGTCCATAACATCTACCAAAATTAAAAGATTAATAAAGGAACTTGTGTTTCATTCATTTATGTTTACCTTATTGTGTAGATTTATACAGGAAAGGCATTTTTATTTTTACTCCGCATGACCTGACATCTATTGAACTGGTTAGTTTGCTGTTAGCTTGGTGGATCTTGAATTAGTACTTACAAATATGCATTTGCATTTTTGCGTTTGAGGTTATACCTGTTTGTTTAATTTGCTTTGAGGCATAACAGACCAAAAATGGCCTTGTAAAGGTCTAACCTGTTGTTTTCAATATGGTGCATTGAAATATTTTCTTATAGGCTAAAGTATATTCAAGTACACAATAGTAGTTCAGAAATCTGTTTTTTTTTTCTTGTTTTTAAATATAAGTTTTTAAATTTTAATTTAATTGGATTTTTTTACATTTTCATGTAAGTTTAGAAGAGTAACAGCAAAATGCTTGTAATGTACAAAAAAATTTCCTACAAAAATAACAATCGCAGATTTTTGAAATTTCTAAATGTAAGAAAGAGTTTTCCACATGCACATTGTTCCAAAGATTCAACTAGTATAGATCCAGTGTTTGAGAATAAAACAATGACTGCATTAAACACAGAAGATACTTCATATTCAGCCGAACTTTATTTATATAGCGTCTCTTACAAAAGCATTGTGGTTCATTATAAGGAAATTGTCAAAATAAGTGCATACTGAAAATATAACTCTTAAACCCAGCATTTCTTCTTCAGCACTGCTTTGTAAATTTTAGGTTTTCTTTCACAAATTCTTTTAAGCTCATACTGCACAATCTTTTGCATTTGCAAAGAAACTTCATTTTGTTAGAAGTAGAACCTGACTTCCTCAGATGCTTTTTTTAGCATTGCATTTAAATGTTCCTCCACAATATCATAATCATGGTCAGTGGATTCTTTGGGATCTTGCAGTGGCACTAGACAGGAGAGAAGAAAAATCATTCTATAATTCAATGTAAAAAAAAAACAAAAACTCAAGTCAATCCCATTTACAGGTTTTATGGTCACAAAGCCTGACACAACATTTTATTCTCCATATTCCAGTCACCTTTTAAAAACGCTGTATATACCTGTATACTGCTATTGTCTTGTGCTATCATGGTTAAAACTTGCCAGAAAGAGGTTACCGTTTTTCTTCAAGTCTTTCATTCTTGGATAATATGTGTTTGGCTGAGCCTTGCACATTTCTTTTTCCGTTGCAGACTGCTCTCGCGGTATTACAGGTGGAGTCAGTTCATCAGAGATAGCCTGCATAATAATGAAAAGAGAAATTGGTTGTTGTCCCAAAAAAAAGGGGGGTGGGGGGCGGGGTGTACCAGTGGGGTTTAGACATGCATACTTACTGAAGGTAGCGCAGCTGGTGGTCTTCTTTTGACATTCAATGTCAAATCGGCAAACTTTTCCGGTGGGATGCTCTTTTGTGCTTGATGTTTGGGTGGTTTGTCTGCCTTTTGTGAGGATGGATCTTTGTAAGACTTTGGCGGTCGAGGTGGAGGTGGAGCATCTGTGTTGTTCCTTTTGCATAATTCATAAAAGAAAGTATTTGCCACCTCAGTCACGCTTTCCACAAGACAGTTAGGTGGGTGATTGTGAGGCCATGGTAGGGGGTCTGTGGTGAAAGATACATGCATAGAAATCCATCTGGCTGGGATCTCAAAGCAGTACTCTGGACTGTGCAGAAAGCTTGCCAAGATGGTTGGTTCTAACAGAGCGCTCTCAATTCGGAGGCCTGGGAGCCTGGATAGAGGGTCATTCTGGAGTTCAGCGTCACGGTTCACCACTTTAACATCCAGGGGTAAACTAAACACCTTTCCAAAGTCTTTAAGTCTGTACTTTTTGTTGTCACTCAGCACCTCCACAAAGTGACTTTGCATATATAGAGGCAGAATAACTTCCTGTTTTCCAAGCTCAGGGCATCCATCATCATCATCATCATCATCATCATCATCCATGTAACTGGGTTCTGGGAGACGCTGACACAGTAAAGCCTCGACAGATTCCTGCTTCCCGATGTCACTTTGATGAGGTGACTTCAGCCTTTTACAGCAGACAACGTCCAGCTGTTCCCCCACATTGAGGACAGGCAGACTTTCTTCCTCTGTCTCCATGCTGTTTCTTGTCACACTGACCCTCAGACCTGGTGCCTGCAGTGATGCGAGATAGAGCTCATACACCGAATTAAACTCTCTTGGCTGCCTTCGAAATCTTCCGCCATATATGTCGGAAACCAGGAAGTACTTTTGTGTTTTTCGATTCTTCATACTGGATATTAAAGCCATAGCTGTGGTTCCTACTTTGTGGAAAACCAGGCTTTGGCACTGGGTAATTTCTAGCAGCCAATTGCACTTCAGCAGAGAGAAACTTTTAGGGTGTTCCAGTATGTTCACTACCACAGGAAAAGATTCTTTTGGTTCAGACAAAACCTCTGTCAGACTCAGCGGCCTTTCAAAAATCATATCCTTACAATCCTCTGTGACATCAACCACATCAACCTCAAGGCTGGATGGGAACTTCAGGATATCCTTTCTCACTGTTCAAAGAAAAGAAAAGTAAAGTTAATGTTACCAACAAACTAAAAATATTAATGAAGTAACTGAGTATATAATGCAAATGGTGTATATGGTAAAAATACAATTTCAGCATTCAAAACCCATTTAGTAAAAGTGTCTATTTTTAAGTGTCACAGTGCAATGTCCCTAAAGCTGTTTTTTTTTTTGTTGTTGAAAAAAAAAAAGAGAATCTGTTAAACTGACACTTTGCAATGTTTGTGGGTGTTTCAGCAATTTCTAGGTAGTCATGTGATTTAGGGTAACAATGACTGTGTATCATTTCTATGAATAGGAGTTTCATAAGTTCCATAAAATTCAGTTCCACTATGAATTTTTCCCCTTTTCAATTTCTCTACATGATCTCACAGCAATGGTTAAATATGTTCCTCTTACAGTTCATGACAGCGTGGACCTGGTACACTGGTGTGAGAACTAGTTGTCGATCGCACTTGCTGCTGATGAGGCGAAACTTTCGAGTGAGCAGTGATGGCGCAGACATGATGTCCTGGAGGGTGAAGCACTCCTCGCTCTCGCATTCCATAAACTCCCCTTGGAGAGAAAGTGGGATGAAGACTTCGGCAGATGCCTCATGTTGACCGTGGACCTTGCATCGCAGTTTGTCTTCGTTCGTAGAGAGCACTGTCAACACTGTCCCCTCCTTCACTGTGAAATTGTCAAAGGTCAACTTGGAGCAGCTGGTGAAGGTTAATGGAAGGCTGGATTCCAGTGGGACAGGCCTAAGAGTCATCATTTCTTCTACTGAACTGTAGGGCATCTCCTCCGGAACGATCTTAAACAAGCCTGAAGAACGCAGCTGTGGTCAGTTTGGGACAAACATTTGATTGGCTATTTTGGGGAGAATCTGCAGACGGACCTGTGTGGTTAATGGGGAGCTCAAACCTCTCATTCATGCTGAAGTCCTCGCAGCTAATGGACAGGAGCTCCAGGCCTATTACCTTCATTAAATCTCCAGTAGAAAAGGACACTTCACAACCAGAAATTTCATACACAGACCCTGATACAGAAAAAAAATGTAGTATGAAAAGAGCAAGCAAACTATCCCAATTTGCAGCAATAATTCTATAATATTCAACTCTTTCTCCATTAGAGAGACACAATCTTACATAAGATAAGATAAGATAAGATAAGATAAGATAAGATAAGATAAGATAGACTTTATTCATCCCACAGTGGGGAAATTCTTTTGTCTACAGCAGCAAAGGGGGTACGACAGAAACAGAAACAGAACAGCAGTATGAAAGTAAGAAAACAAGTTGAATAAAAAAAATATATATTAATATTAATGTAAGAAAATATTGCACAAGTAAAATAAAATTGCACAACAATTATATACAAAGACCAGTGAATACCAGTGAGTAGTGAACAACAACAACAACATGTGAACAAAGAAAACCCTGTGTGGGTACATAAATACGTGTCACTATAGTTGTGTTGTACAGTCTGATGGCTGTGGGGAGAAATGACCTGCGGTAGCGCTCCTTCCTGCCCTGGGGGTGTAACAGTCTAGTGCTGAAGGAGCTGGACAGGGCCTCTATTGATCTTTTATCTTTGATAATGTATGATGATTTCAATTTACCTGTAATTAGCATTATTAACAATCTTACTGACACAGGTAGTTACTCCATGTCTTAGGTTAAACTGACCTTTTAATTATGGGCTAGAAAATAAAGAACGCAGATACAAAATACATACATTTTAAACTTACATGCTCCACTCACACATATAATGCTAAAAATCATTACCTTGGAAATAAACTCCAGAGCAAACCTGAAGAATTATTGGCAAACAATTCTTGTCCAAGGAGGCAATGAGCTCCTGCAGTGGCAAAACCTTCGACATTGCCATCACCGTTGCCTTGCAATGTGCTACAATCCAGATGATGAAGGCAGAATGCAAATGATGAGAACAGTGGATTATAAAGTGGCAGTGGCAGTGGTGGTGGCGGCGGGGGTGTGAGAGAAAAAAAGCAAAAGCGAAAAAGGAAGTGAAAAAGAGCCATTTTTGGAATGCCTGCATTCTGAGAAGTCCTTGTGAAGACCTGTAATGTCTACATGGCAAAATAGTAGAACGAGGCTGCAACAAAAACACAATGTGAAAATGTGAAAGAGTGTGAGAGCTTTTCGGGGAGGGGGCAACAACACATAAACTAACCCACCAAAAAAAAAAAAAAATCACCTTTAAAGCTCTTTAATAAACTTTATATCCAATAAAATACACAGTCTAATAACTACAATATTAATTTCCCCCTCCAAGTCATTTTTTACACAAAGTAAATAAATGAAATGGTACATTATGTAGTTTGAAGATTATAAAAAAAGACCTACATGGTGAAATTCCTGATTGCATTGATACGACTTATACTCATTATTTATACTGTTTTTCTGGTATCTAGTATCTATTCTTAAAATTACTATTAATTGCCCTGTGAAAATTGAAAATGGGTGATATGATGGCGCATAATTATTCTTAATGTAATGGTTTCGTCCCGTTCGACATCCAAGTCAAATGTGCGCGTTCCGTTAGTACCTATCCCTAGGGTACCTAATCTCTTTTCTTTTTTGTTAGCGCCCCCTTCAGCCAAAAGTGCTTCATACCCAAAGTGCATTTTTATTTATTTATTTTTATTTTTATTTTTTTTTAAATAAAAAAATCATCATTGTAATAATTGTAGCACTATTATCTGAGTCAGTTAAAGATATTGTCATATTACTGTTATACACAGTATATAGTATAACAATAGTTTTCAGCTGTCGTAACTCGTTACTCCTCATTCACGTTTACCCAATATGCAGTTCGGCCTAAGATGAATTAAGATGGCGACTAAAACAAGCAAAGAAGGTCCTCCGCCTTTTGATTGTCCATCATGGTGAGAATATCCACATGCTGGATTTGCATGGCGTGTTATATCATGTGCAGAGACAAAACGACAATGGTGCATTTTCATAAACTGAAATTTACAAAATAGACGTATAATTATTGCGGCTAACATTAGCAGCTAACTTGCTAATAGCCTTGCCTAAGTGTAATTTTGGCAAATTTCATAGTTGCTTTTATCTCCTTTTTAGGAATGTGTCTTCTTTTAAACACTCATTGTTATCACATATCAGTAAAGTATGTCTATTGTTGTGCATATACGTGATTTTTCTTTAATCTTGTCATGGTCCGTTTTAGCATAATTTAAAGATAGAAACATTTGCGTTTAGATATTCATTAAATAGCTAGCAGGCGACTATATTTAGGTCCATAATCCGTCCTGTGCAAAGTATTATTGTATTATTATTGTATTATTATAGTAGTATTGAGTATTATTGAGTATCACTGAACGGCATTTATTTTATTCGAAAATATCAGAATGTTAAATACTTGCTAAGCTTTAAATGTTTGCTATATTGTTATGTTTCAGGGCAGGAAAACCACCACCAGGGCTCCATCTAGACGTGATGAAGGGAGACAAACTGATAGAGGTAAAACACTGACTAAAAATGCCATGTGTATCACATAGCATGAGAGTAAATGAGTTCATGAAAGCACCAGATACAGCCTGGTAGTCAACTTCCCTGATGTGTTGCACACTGGCCTTCTCTATGGCTGCATGGCTTCGAACGGTGCAAGATTAGTATCATCCCAGACATTTAAGCTTTTCAGTGGAAAGCAAAACTGTTGAGTTATGACTCTGGGGCATAGAGTCACAGCATACTGTTTACTGAACATTTGAACTATTTCAGCAAGCACTATTTACTGAAACTCTCTTGTAGAAACTGATCATAGATGAGAAGAAGTTCTACCTGTTTGGCCGAAATCCTGATTGGTGTGATTTCACCATCGACCATCAGTCATGCTCACGTGTCCACGCTGCACTTGTCTACCACAAACACCTGAAAAGGGTCTTTCTCATAGACCTCAACAGCAGTAAGCAATTATTCAATGTCACGTGTACTATTTTTATACGAGGTCAGTATGACGCACCTATGCAATACTAATGTATGCAATACTCTGCTACTACTCTACCTGTTTGCATATTTTAATATGTGCTTTGATTGGCTTTTGTAACTGACTCTGTTGTTCCTCTGCTACTAGGATTTGATTCAGTTACACCTTATAACTTAAAAAAAGTATGAATAAGTTTCTCAGGTGTAAAAAAAAAAAAAAAAAAATGTTTTTCATTGTTTTAGCACACGGTACGTTTCTTGGACACATCCGCTTGGAGGCACACAAGCCCCAGCAGATACCCATAGACTCTACAATATCTTTTGGAGCCTCAACAAGGACTTACACTATAAGAGAGAAGCCCCAAACCCAAGGCACAGCAGGTGCAGGAGACAATAAGGTCGGAGATGAAGAGGAGTTAAAAGGACTGCTTGGACTTCCGGAAGAAGAGACAGAATTAGAGGTAATTTTTAATGTTTTAATGTAACCATTCACTTAGTCTACATAGAAGGAAAAGAACATTTAATTTTGTATGTGTCATCTTTTATGCAGCTCATAAGATAACTAATAAACTAAACATAAAATTTGAAATAGATTTGTCCTTATGGTTAGTCCCTATAATTAATTTATCCTTTGGTTTTCCGTTGCTACCTCATTGTGATATAAAGTTTTACTGTTTTATATATATGTGATTTATAGTTTTTGTTGTACAGTGGTAAAATCTCTTCTAGACAGATCTCACACCTCTGTCATTATTTACATCCTTCCAGAACCTGACCGAGTTTAACACGGCTCACAACAAGCGCATCTCCCTTCTGACAATTGAGGAAGGCAACCTAGAAATCCAGAGGCCTAAGAGGAAACGAAGGAGCTCCAGGGTCACCTTCAGTGGGGAGGACGCCATCATTAACCCAGGTATCTCAAGTTTTCATCCCAGAATCATCTTTGCATTTTATGTAATGAGCTTCTTTTCATTTAAGATTGTTTATTGAAGTCTGTCATGGTTCGCAGTAAAAGTGCTGTCACTTTTGTATAACTTGCAGAGGATGTAGACCCATCAGTTGGACGCTTTAGAAATATGGTGCAGACTGCTGTCATCCCCATCAAGGTATTTTTTTTTTCATTTGAGGCCCTGTTTTAAATAAGAAAGTTTTCAGGTGAAAAATGTGTGTTTCTGTTTTGTTTTGGCTGTCTGCTTACATGAAAACAGCATTTTTAGTCCCTGAAAATGGGCTCCAGGTGGCTTTCTGAAACGGCGTGCTTTAGTTGCAGTCAGTACAATTACATCAACAACAGTAACGAACAATGGCGTTACTTTGTGCTGCAGACTGTTTTGAATTTAACAGTGATAACAGTCTTCAACAAAGCAACAAAGTGGCTGTTTTTCAAGTCAAGTCAGCTTTATTGTCAAGTATGTTATATATTCCTGACATACAGCATAGATAAAATTACAGTCCTCACTGACTAAAACCTATAGTAATAAATAAAACTACAATAAACTAAATTAAAACTACATTTAACAGTATGGCAATATGAACAGTATTAACAATATGGACAATATGTACCTATGTACATTGTATGAATAGTGAACAATATGGCTTCAATGCAGTTTCTGAGATCGGTAGTATTCATAAGCAGAGTCAGTGGCTCAGAGTCAGTTGTCGGGGCCAGATGGGGGAGTGGGGGCAGAGCAGGGAGGGAGTTGAGCATTCTGACTGCCTGGTGGAAAAAAACTGCCTTTGAGCCTGCTGGTTTTGGCCCGAAGACTCTGCAGTCTCCTCCCCGATGGCAGCAGGCTGAAGAGACTGTGAGATAGGTGAGTGGGGTCCCTCTTGGTGGCTTTGCGGGTGAGGCGAGTGTGGTAAATGTCCAGTAGGGAGGGAAGAGAGACACCAATGATCTTCTCTGCTTCTCTCATAGTGTGCTGCAGGGTCTTGCAGCAGGAAATAGTGCAGGCAGTCTGGATGCTCTCAAAGGTTCCTCTATAAAAGGAGTACATAATGGGGGACGGGGGCTCTTACTCTTCTCACTTTCTGCAGAAAGTGGAGTCGCTGTTGAGCTTTTTTGGCCAGAGATGTGGTGTTGATGTTCCAGGACAGGTCTTGGGAGATGTGTACGCCCAGGAACTTGACGCTGCAAACCCGCTCCACTGCAGCACCTTTGATAGTTAGCGTAGGATACTGGGCTTCCTGAAGTCCACTACAGTCTCCTTTGTCTTCTCCATATTCAGGTGGAGATTGTTGTCCTTGCACCACGTGGCCAGGCGGTTCACTTCACTCCTGTAGATTGGCTCATCGTTGTTGTTGATGAGACCCACCACAGTTGTGTCGTCTGCGAACTTGATGAAGAGGTTGGAGCTGGATGTAGGTTTGCAGTTGAGGGTCAGCAGAGTGAAGAGGAGGGGGCACACATCTTGGGGGGGCCCCTGTGTTCCGTGTGATGGTGCTGGAGGTGTTGCTGCCAATCCGAACTGCCTGTGGTCTCCTCGTCAGAAAGTCCAGCAGCCAGTTGCACAGGGAGGTGTTGAGTCCCAGCTGAGGATGAGCTGCTGGGGGATGATTGTGTTGAATGCTGAGCTGAAATTGATGAACAGCATTCTGATGTGTGGGTCTTTGGTCTCCAGGTGAGTGAGGGCTGAGTGGAGGGCAGTGGAGATAGCATAGTCGATTGAGCGGTTGGACCGATATGCAAACTGGTAGGGGTCCAGTACGGAGGGGAGAGTGGATTTGATGTGATGCATGACTAGCTGCTCGAAGCACTTCATGATGATGGGAGTGAGTGGAACTGGGTAGGAGTCGTTGTAGCAGGAGGGAGACGCCTTCTTTGGGACTGGGATGATGGTGGTGGCTTTGAGGCACGTCGGGACAACAGCTTGACTCAGTGAGGCGTTGAAGATGTCTGTGATGACATCTGTGAGCTCCTCAGCACAGTCTCCCAGGACACAACCAGCAATGTCGTCGGGACCCGGGGCTTTCTTTGCGTTGGTCCTTCTGAGTGATCTCCTCACGCTATCCGGAGATAGCGACAGCACCTGGTCGTTGGGAGGCTGAGGGATCTTCTGTGCCTCAAAGTGAGCGAAGAAGTCATTCAGCTGATTCAGCAAAGAAAAAGAGTTGTCACAGGTCTGTGGAGAGGGCTTGTAGTCTGTGATGGTCTGGATCTCACGCCACAGGTTCCTGATGTCGCTGCTGTTGTTGAAGTGGTCAGCAATCCTCCTGTAGTACTGTCTCTTGGCCTCTCTGATGCCCAGTGACAGGTTGGCCCTGGCTGTCCTTAGGCCCACCTTGTCCCCCACTCTGAGCGTTCCGAGCCTTCAGGAGCCTGTGGACTTTCCCTGTCAGCCATGTTTTCTGATTGGCCCGGATGGAGATGGTTCTGGAGACCGTGACTTCGTCCATGCACTTCCTGATGTAGGCAGTGATGATCTCTGGAGGTCTGTAGTGTTGTTGTAGGTGACTGCCTGTCTGGACATGCAGTTGGTTTATGTCTACACTGTCACATGGATCAGCAGAGATGCATATCGTCGCTGCCCTGTAAAAAACACGTATCTCCAAAATTCATTTTTTTTTTCAGGAGCATGAAAAAAACTGTTTTTCTTAAAAACTACCTTATAAAGGAAACCCAAAAATGGTTTAAATAGATACATTTAGGATCCGAAATAAAACTATGTTGACGTATTTATCAAACTGTTTAAATTATTTTAAACGTACTAATGTGTTTTGTTGTGGGCAATAGTGGACATACGTGTTTTTTTGTTTACTATGCGCTCCAATGACGTGTGCTAATATACGATTCTTCAGTCTCATTTTAACATCCCATCAAACTTAATTGCAGGCTATTCTACATTTACACTTAGCACATTATGCTTACAAATGCTTTTGAAACTAGGATCACTGATAGGCAAATAGTAATCTAATGTTGACATGCACACATTGGTTTGACTCGGTTCAGAGAAATCACAGACCGTAATCTTTATCTTTGGCTTAAAAAAAAAAAAAAAAAATCTAGCTAATTCAAATTTCTCTTTTGTACTCTTGGCTCATGTATTTGTAAACTATTAAGCTCCTACCAGGGTCTTATAACGATGCTGTGTAGGTAACTACGGGACACGACCATTTCCACGCAAGGGTCGGCATTTGTCAGTCTGGACGTGAGCAGATGATAGGATTAAATTTCACGTCAGGTCTGACATCATGGACGCAAGTTAGTCACTGTGGAATTGTGGTGTAGTCCAGCAAAAAAAAAAAAAAAAAGATTAAACCTCAAATCAGTCTTTAAGCACAGGCAGCAATTTATTCTGTACAGAATAAAAAGTAAACAAAATACAAAAAAAAACCAAATATATTTGCCTGTTTTTACAGAGGCGTTTTGCATTCAGCTGAAAAAAAAAAAAAAGTTTTTCCTGAGAAGAAAATTTTTGGTAACTGAACCTGCCACAGAGCAGGAGCACAGTGTTAGGGCAACAACACATAAGCTCGTCCACGGCAATGTTCTTTGCCGCTGTAATCATTCTAATAGTTATGGGCCTAACATGTTAATGACGATTGTTTTCAGTCACCACATTTATCAAGACCGGAGTATTCGTAAGCTGGGATTGGTCATACACCAACATTTCATGAATAACACATGCGTCCTATTGTACCATGAGTCCTACACTCAGATCTGTGCTTGTTTCCATGTAAGATTGATAAATGAGGGCCAATTCCATAGCACACCCTTTGATGCCAGCTAATAATGAGCTTCTCCTTGCCTCCTCCTTTTTTCTCCATCCTCCTTGCTCCTCCCTCTTTTTTACGCCAACCTGTAAGACCAGACGCCGGAGATACGTGTTTTTTAGATTGACACTCCTGACGTCCAATGGATATACGTTTTAAATAATTAACTTTTAAAAGGTTTTTTCATTGGTCAGATAAATACCGACCACATCAGTCGCTAGGGAGGAATGCGGACATGCTGTACATGGTAAAAAGTCAAAAACGTATAAAGATAATACATAAATATGCCTTTTTCATCAGACAGCAACGCTATATTTGTTTAGAGTGTATTGTTATTGCTTGCCTTAAGCATGAAGTTTCTGTTCAATGCTCATATCATTATATCATTGCACTACACGAAACACACCAACAGTTAGTGGCCTGGCACGGAAACTAGAATGGTTTTAACTTTTTGTGCATTACCGTATAAACGGCACTGGTTTTCAAAATGTTTCCATCTTAATGCTGTTTTTAGCAGGTTGTTCTCATGTACACGGGATGACAAGTTTACTGACTCTTTCCAGTATTGATGATCGCTGAGCAACAAGGTCACAGTACTGTTTTGGTTAAAAGCAAAACATCAGAATTTATTCCCTGAAAATAAAACTTTTGTTGTTAAATTTTCACATGACCGGCAAAAGTGTAATCTCTGTGTTGAAACATCTTAAACCCTTTCATCTCTTCTTAAGAAACGTCGCATGGATGGCCAAAACACCCTGGGTCTCGATGATGCGACTTCAAAGCGCATCCACGGTTACAGCATGACCAGCGGTCTCTACGGAGACTTGCCTCCCGCCAGTCACGAGAACCAGCCAACAGGAGCCCCAGGAGGTGCTACTATGCAGGGAGGGCTTCCCCTGCCTTTCCCTAACCCGGCTCCAGAGGTGGACCTGGAACCAGAGGCCCCTCATACCCCTGTTGTCCTCAATCCCACACCTGTCACAGGTCCATACCTACCAGAGACCCACAACGAGCCACGCAAAAAGAAGTATGCCAAAGAAGCTTGGCCGGGCAAAAAACCCACTCCATCGCTCCTCATCTAATCAATGTTGGAGGGATGAAGTCTTTTAGGTCACCTGCTGAATACACCAAGGATTGTGATCTGGCAGTCATGGAGAATGTCATTTCACAACCAAAGATGGCACATTCTGTCCTTGGTGCCCTCCATCAAGATATAAACTACATTGTGATATCAGCCAGAAAAATATTTTCCTCATCTTGTTGGTTGTAAACAGAATTTAACCTGGTGGACTCCCACATGGTCTCAAAGTGGCGGTGAAACATGTTGTCAGTGACAGACTGCACGGATTAGATGTCACCACCCTTTTACTTTTTTTCTGTCTTTTCAGTGTGTTAGAAGTAAATGTTAATTATTTTTTTCTACTCAACATGTTTTATGGCTATACAACAGTGCATTGATGGCGCAACACAAAATCCACATATAAATGTATATACATGCACATTTGTTTATGTATAAATTTAGATAAAACAAAATTCTCAGGCCATTAATGAAAAAATGTACCAGTCTGCTTGTATTTTTACAAAAATGAAAGTCACCACTAGGGTTTTTTTTTTTTTTTTTTTTTAAAGATATTTTACTATGACTGTACATTCAAACTCCTGCCTTGTCAAAGCTTAAAAGCAGTTTGCGCTGTCTAAACCCATATTAAATAAATATAATGTAACTGGTATTAAAATACAGTTGCAACCAACATTGTTGCTGCAAAATAACTAACCAGGCAGGTTTTGATCAATATAAGTTTTCTGGTAAGTTAGTTTGCCCTGAACCTGACTTAGTGTTTTAATGACATTTTTACTGTAACAAAAACTAGTTGTGAGGCCCATCAATGAAACAGTGGAACATCTTAATGATTCCTTCAGGTTGCTCTTGGTTTAAGATTTAAAAAAAAAAATGTTTTTCACATTTACAAATCTGTGCCTGTGACTTCTGGTCTGTGTGGATTTTGTACTTGTAGTACTGTAAATAAAATATGAATTACTTTTTGACTCAACAATGTTGACTTATCTCAGTGCAGCATTTCCTAACCTGTACACCTTAACACAAACAGGTTATTTGGCTTCACTCTCTTTTGTCTGTGATGGATTTATGGGGACACTTGCAAAATGATGATTGAAGACAGGCTTCAAAAACATCTTGATATTTTAATGTGATATGACCAAGTTGGGTAAAAGACATCAAAAAGAATGTTCTGAAAAGATCATAAAAATTCTAAAGTTAAAAGGAAATTCATAATTATGTTATCAGGAAAATGATCTGTGTCTTGAAATTGAAGAAATGCACCCAAACATGGATAATCAGTAAATAGCTTCTATGGTGATAAGAAACCCTTTTGATTGCTGCAAAATGATATAATTTCACATGGACATATATATATATATATATATATATATATATACATTTTTATATTTTTTTTTAGATTACTCCCAATATTAAATGTTTTGAATGCACTGACTTTGAGGGCAAACATTGACCTGAACCTCTCTCACTTGTAGATAAACTTGTGGGACAACAGAGATACTTCGCTCACAATAGTGTTACTCTTTACATGCTGGCAATAACGTTAATCATTAAGAAAGGAAATGGGGAAAAGGGCAGACCAAGTTCATCCATCTGTCCATCCATCTTCAACCACTTTTCTTAAACGAGGGTTGCGGTGGGGGCTGTAGCCTATCCCAGTTGCTGCAGACCAAGTAATTTCTTAAAAGGTTTTTTTTTAAACAAATATATTCTTTGAACAATTTATTACAGGCATACTTTGTGCAATACTACAGTACATGTCAAACATGTCAGTTTGTATTTATATTTAAGAGATTAGGTACAAAATACCTAAATCAGAAGAATCATTTATAAAGGCTTCATTGTTATATGAATCTTTCTATGTGCATGTAAACGACTCCACAATAAAATCAACTGAGGAAAAACACCTAAACTGAAAATTTTCACAGGTTTATTCCCTTTTCTGAAGGAGCCGCTCATCAATTTTGGTTGACGTCTTTGATTCGGATGTGGATGCCGTTGAGTGAGCGAAGCACCAATCTTGGAATGATTTTGGGCTTCATAGTGGGTTCTTCAATCAGCTCGTATTTCTTTAACGCCATGGCTACCACCACTTTCATTTCATTCATGGCAAAGGTTTGACCAATGCAGTTCCTGCAGAAATAAAAATGTAACTTTCTAAGTCGTAGAATTCTTTAAATTCATGAAAGCAAAGAACTGAGAACTGTGATAAACAACAAACAATGACACAGAAAAGCCTGAACATAAAGTGATGGCATAAATACTGACAAAAAAGATGCACTTTCCCCTAACAAAGTGTTTATATTCTGTCATGTTTCTAATAGATCAGACTTGAACAGACATAAATCAAGTCCAGAAAAAATTCAATATTCTCTCCAAATGGAACTTTTTCCTCTGTTGTTCTGAAAGAAAATGTGATTCTCCTCAGCCTGTCTTGCAAAAGGAATTTAATTGTCCTCCAGGATTTCTAGACATTTTCCTCCATTTATTTTGCTTCCTCTCCACCTGGTTTCTACCTGGTTGCAGCAGAAATTTGAACCCCAGTAGAGATTTTTTTCCCTCTTTCTTCAGTGACTCTGAAGACCACCTGTTCTGGTAGGTTTTCGCAAATGACACCTAACCCTAACCCTAACCCTATCATTTTATAATGCTACATTTAATTTAACCCAGTCACTTCCTTTTTCCATGCTCTATCTTAAAACTTGTCTTTTGAATTCATTGATCACTGTGGAATTGGGACTATTTCCACATTAAATTATTATTTTATAATTTGGATAAAACTGTAAAAATCTAAGAAATAAATCAGAACTAACAGAATAAGACTAGAAAATATCTCTTTCAAGCAGCTCATTTCCCCACATATTGTGACTTACACCCAAATCTAATACTCCAACATTCATGTTATCCAATATTATGCCAATAGACAGACAGACAGACAGACAGACAAATTGATAAACAATCTCTTTGGTGGAGGTAAAAAAAAAAAACCACAACTATATCCATCTGGAACAAACAAGAATCTGTAGATATGTAACGGCTCTCACAAGGGAACTAGACATTTATATCAAACCAGCAGGAGTTATGTAATAGTATGGTTGACAAACCGTGGTCCAGCAGAAAAAGGCACAAATGCATGTGGTGACCTCTTGGAAGCATTCTCCGGTAGGAAACGCAGTGGATCAAAGACCTAATCAAAGAGATAGATTTATAAATTACATTGCAGTATTAACCTCCAGGTATAATTAATCAATATCACCAGTCTTCAATTATACAATCCAATTTTTGCATTAATGTCACTGGCCGATACAACATCGTCTCCTCCTTTTATTGAGTGGACTCACAGTAGGATTATCCCATATTGCTGCATTTCTGTGAATTCCAAACACGCTTGTTCCAATACAACTTCCTACGAAAATGAAAACAATTAATGTAGACGTTGTATTGACTGAACGTTAGGTTGTTTAAAGTAGCAGTCAGCTATAACAGGCAATTTGAGATGATCTAAACTTGTATAACTTATAATGAAGCTTCGAACTAACAAACCTATGAACGTGTTGAAACACCTGTATTAAATATGAATATCTATAACTATTCTGATGTTTCGATTAGTCAAGATCAGCAGTCAGACAATGTATAATAAAAGAAACAAAGACAACCTATGCAAAAATTGCTTTTTTAAAGAGAAACTATGGCACAAGTTAATATTTCATCCTGCGGGGGTTATGATCTACTGATCATTAACAAAAAAAAAAAACATAAAACCTGCTGGCAAAGTCCTCCCATCAAAAAAAGTAATGGGTTTGGCGGTTTTTCTGGACATTCCTGGTACTGGAGGGTGCAGGCGGAGGGATTCTTTAATGCACATTGTAGTGTATGGAATTTTGCTGAGATCCTCCCTTAGAACGAGACAGGAAACACGGTGTCAGTGTGCACTGTCATCATTTTACAATGATATTTTCAAAATAAAATCTTACCAATCCATGGTGTCCTTGCCATCCAAGACTTGCATAATCTCCTCCCTACACAGCTTCTGGTGTTCTGGGTGGCAGGCCAGATTATATAGGATGAAAGAAATGCCACTGGCAGTGGTGTCACGGCCCGCGAACATGAACGTGTCCACTTCTGCTCGTACGTCTTCATCTGAGAGACCCTGGTGATTTTCATCCTGAAAAATAAAAAATAAAAAACTACCACCGGTGCTACTGAATACCACCACTAACAGCCCCAACTTTATCTTGAGAGAACAATAAAGTTTATGTCAGGCACGGTTATATTATTGATGTTTACAGTCAACATTATTGTTTAGAAGTGTTATCTTAATAACTTGCCTGCTAAATTAACAGCCAGAGAAAACACTTTTGTCATGGTAGCTACTAATCTGCTGGGACTTAAACACATTAACAGTAATATTGTGTCTTGTTTTTAGGTCATCATTGAATTCTGCTGCCTATTTAGCAGTTTTTAACTTATTATTTTTAAATGTCCAGATTAATCTGGACAGTTTTTACACTAATCTTGAGGAACAATGTTGTTTTTCTGGAGAAAAAAAACAAAACAAAACAGAATATACTTTTGCAAACAGGAGGATGTCCAGAAAATCCAAGTTTCTCTTGGCCTGTATGTGCACCAGCTCCTTCTCTTCCTTTAGTGTTTCTTTCCTCTTTCTTATGACTTCCTCTACAAAATGCAAGATGATGAATATTTGCAGAACTCACATCAGTGTGGAAAATGTGAACCGTACGGACTGAAATTTCAGCATATGCACGCTCCAATCTTGATTTCTATTGCTACATCTATAGGTATTACCTGTGTGACTGTGAGCAACCTTACAGGCTTTCCTGTATCTGAACCCGTGGGGGCTGAGGTAAAAGATAAGGTCGCTGTGGTATGGGAATGTCATGAATCGCAGATTGATCAGATTACTGAGTTCGTACACTGCTTTAATGTAGGTGTTTTCTCTACCGAAAAAAAGAACACACATTAAATTATTAAAAGCTTTTTTGACTTCTGAGTAGAAGAAAACAAATACATAGCAGAAAATCACAAATAAAATATAAAAGAATAATAACCTTACATTATTAAAAAAAATGCTTTATGTTTGCTTTAAATTTTTAACTGCCATATATTTTCCAAATATTCACATTTACAATCTAATATCTTGTGGTAGCATTGCAACCAGCTCAATTTGTCCTTATAGGAGCAACTATTAAAGTAAAAATTAAATATGCTACAGTTAATTGACAGTTAATTTTTCAGACAAACTGAGAGTCTGCTGTTCATATGTGTGTAATAGATGTGCAAATATCAATACTATGAAAAGGCACACTTACCTCTTAGTTTGACAGTCACTGTCATAACTGAACGCACACTTTAGAATGCTGTCCAGTGTCATGAGGCTTACGTATTCAAATAATTCAAAGGGTTTTTTGGTCTTTGCATAATTTTCCCATTTGTCCTGTAGGCCGAAGAATGGACAGTTATTCTAAAATATCTGCAGGAGTCCAAGGCTAGCAGTCCATTGGTCGATCTCTGTGTGTGAGTCCAAGGTTCGATCTCTGTGTCCAACTGGACTTGTTAAGGTACCTAAACAAGTCCAGTTGTTGTAGGTACCTAAACAAGTCCAGTTGCACACCTTGGATATCTACGACCTGGATGAATGAGAACCTACACAGACATGTGCAGGAGTGAATAAAATACTGCCTTACAGTCCTAAAATACGTAGTACAAGTGCAACCAGCTAATCCGGACAGATTAATGATTTACATACCAGCATAGTTTTAGTAGAATCTGCCATCAATTTTATATAGGGTTTTAAAACATCATAATGGAACCCTGGGGTCAAGAGTCGTCTGTGTCGAAACCACTTCTGACCCTCTGTCACCAGTAACCCTTTTCCTGGTGAGAGTGAACAGTGCATCATTGAAAGTGATGAACAGTCCAATGAATGAAGCAACTGAATACAATAATTCAGCAAAGATTTGATGTAACAGACAGGAAACATAGTCTCACCTATCCAGTCTTGAAGAAAACGATATGCAAGATCATCTTTTGGCTCTGTGGGAATCAAATGAAAGATTGTTAGAATCAGATTTACTTATGTCATAATTCTTTGTCTTATTCAAAGTGCAGAAAATAACTACATACCTGTTGATCCCAGTATTGTTTTCACATATTCTGGATGGTGAATGTTAAGGAAACAGACAAAAGGTCCAAACCATAATGGAAAAGCATAAGGATACTGTTGTCCAAATTTCACCATCTTGTCCAAGTCCTTTCCATCTTGTTTAAACTAAAATACATCAGAAAGCTGTTAATCGTGTAGATAGGGCATCAGCAGTTAGGACATTTTAATTGACATAGTAAAGACATTGAAAATAAAAGGGCATTGCAGTCTGTGCCTCTGACAGAAATTAGTGGAATAACTAATATTTTAAGATTTGTGGCACTATTGTGTTTGCATTATTACCATAATTAATTAATATCTATTTTATAATAAACAGTCGGGTTTTTTTTATACCTCTAATACGTTTCCAAAAAGCCAGTGTCCCGGTGGTCCTGGAAACGATTCAAAGTTTCGGATCAAAGCTCTTTTTTGAACGAGCAAGATGGTTAATTTATAGACGACAACAACGATGCAAAACCACGCTAACAGCTGATGCGCTTGAGACCAGCCCAGCTCCATCAAGGCTTTCGTTATCTCCATTCCCACCGTGTTTCTCCGACTGCAAGTAGCCTAAACACGATGATGAGTGACGTCTGTGTAGATTCTCAATCATCCAGGTCATGGTTATCCAAAGTAGATTTCTCTGTGTCAACTGGACTGAAAGGTTTCCTTGAAAACGTTTCGCCCTCTCTCCAGAGAGCTTCAGTTCTAAGTTTGCTGGGGCAGAGCTTGAAAATATAGCCCTGTGGACCATTGGCATGTAATTGTCGGGGTTCACCTGAAGTCCTTGGCAGGGTGGTTGGCAGGTGTTCATCAATTCGGTTTGATTTGCTTCCCCTTTGTCTGTTAGGTCACATGTTAATGAGTCTCAGGTCTGGTCAAACAGCGTGGTGTTTGGAATGCTGTGAAATGGAGTGGAACTGCATTATGCAGTGGGTGACAAAGTGCCTTAGTCCACCACCTCTGTTTAGTGGTTTTCCAACTTGGCGTGGATGGCTTCCTTGACACCTCTCAAACCAGCGATCTTCTCTGGCCAGCACCACATCGTGACTATCCTCGAGGTGTCCTTCATCTTTTAGGTGTAGGTGTGCTGCTGAGTCCTGTCCTGAAAAGTATGTACGTCTGTGTTGAGCCATTCGTTTATGGAGGGCTGTTTGGTTTCCCCAATGTACAGTTCCTTGCATTCCTCTGTTCTTTAGCATAGACAACATTGCTTTGTTTGTGTCTTGGTGTCTTGTCTTTTAGGTGGACCAGTTTCTGTCTGGGTGTGTTGGAGGGTTTGAACTATGCTGAATGCTCATATTTTTGGAAGATTCTCCTAGATTTTCTGAAACTCCAGACAGGTAGGGGATAGAAATGCTGTAGCGTTTATTTCTTTCCTCTTCTTTGCTGGGGTCTTATTTTTCAGAGGAGTCTTTGAGGCCCAGTCCAGGTAACCATGTTTTAGTGCTGTTTTTAGATGTTCCTGTTCTTTCTTCTTCCCTTGAGTTGTGGTAGGTACTTCTTTGAAAGCCTATGTTGTAAGGTTTGATAGCACCAGTTTATGTTCCAGTGGGTGGTGTGAGTCAAAAAGGAAATTTTTAGTCTGTGTGGGTGGGTTTCTGTAGATCCTCAATACCTGGGTTTCTGTCCTCCTTGATCTTGACTGCACATTAAGGAAAGGCCAGACTGTCTTCTTTACGTCCTCTCTGGTAGATTTGACGTAATCATGTATGTTATTCAGGTAGGTTGAGAACGCTTCAATTCTTTGTTTGAATCTTGGCCCAGGTGTCCATCAACATATCTGAACCAGTGGCCAGGGCGGTTCCTGTGAAAGTGACAGGGCTCTGTTTTCTTCCTCACTTATATGAGATTAGCCTTTATAGGAGACACTGGTGGGCGGCACAACCATGTTTCTGTTCATGGCCTCTGTATTGAAAGTAGGTGGTGTTCAAACAAAGTCAACAATTCTGAATTTAGGTTGGTGTTAGTATTTCTCTCTGGGCTGTAAGTCAATAGAAAGCGCTTGCCGGTGGTCGCTGTTGCCTCAGTGGTAGGGATGCACGTGAGGAAATGACATCGCGTAAGATACCGCGGTCTCCTCAAGAGCAACGGCCGCAGGGAGACCGGTGTCTTGCGATGTCATTCCCCTCTTCGCGTGTATCCACTGAACAACGCGACCATCCTAGCGCCTCTCAAACTACAACCTGAGACCATGGTATCTTACGATGTCATTCCCCTCTTCCGTGTATCCCTACCACAGGGCGCTTGTGACCATCTGGCGCCTTCTATTGGGCTGACAGCCTTCCAGAAGGGCAGCCTTAACACTGCCCAAAATCTGCACCATGCTGGACCTCTGTTTGTTTACCTACTTTCCAATACAGAGAGCTACAAGCAGAAACATGGTTGTGCATGGGTTCCGCAGTGTCTCCCATAGTTGCCAATCTACATGGAGGAGGTTGAAAGCAGAGCCCTGTAAATCTTTCAGGAACCGTCCCAAGCCACTGGATTTCAGATATGTTAGTATTCACCTGAGTCGAATTCAAACAAAAGAATTGGGCGTTCTGCCTGAATAACACAGATGATTACAAATCAAATTCACCAGAGGCGAAAAAGACAGTCTAGCCTTCTTGGACTGTGCAGTCAAGATCAAGGAGGACAGAAACTATTATTAGAAATCTACAGAAAACCCACCCACAGATCAGTATTCTTTTGACTCACACCTGGAACATAAACTTGGTATCAAAACCCTACAACATAGGGCAAAGAAGTACACCACAACCCAAGGAAGAAGAAAGAACAGGGAACATCTAAAAACAGCACTCAAAACATGGTGCAGGACTGGAGCCTTCACAAAGGCCTCAGAAAACGAGACCCCCAGCAAAGAAGAGAAAGAAATAAACATCCACAGCATTTCTATCCCACCTGTCTGGAGTTTCAGAAAAATTCAGGAGAATCTTTCCCAGCAACACCGATATTCCAGTGCAGTTCAAACCCTCCAACACACTCAGACAGAAGCTGGTCCACAAAGACAAGACACAAGACACAGCAACAATGTTGTCTATGCTGTACAGTGCCAGGAGGAATGCAGGAACTGTACATTGGGGGAAGTAAACAGCCCCTCATAAACCGATAGCCCAATGAACAGTGCCACTTCTTTAAGGACAGGACTCAGCAGTACACCTACACCTAAGCGGACACTCCTTTGAGACAGTCAAAATCGTGTACTGGCAGAAGATCAGCTAGTTTGAGAGAGTGTCAAGGAAGTAACCCACGTCAAGTTGGAAAAACCATCTTTAAACAGAGGTGGTGGTTGACACTTTCTGTCACCCACGTACAATACAGTTCTCCTCTTTTCGTCAGCATTCCAAACATTCACGCTGTTGACCAGACCTGGAACTCGTGCCATGTGACCCAACAGACAAGAGGCACCAAGCGAAACTAGATGAGCGACCTGCCAGCACCTGCCAAGGACTCTCAGGTGACCACCGGGCCATTAACATGCCAGTGAGTCCCTGGGGCTATATTATAAGCTCTGCCCAGCAAACTTAGAACTGAAAAGCTCTGGAGAGAGGGTGAGAAACGTTTTCAAAACCTTTCAGTCCAGTTGACACAGAGAGATCTACTTTGTGAGTTATACATTACACATGGTTATGGGGAAACAGTCATGGTAACACATGTCCATAGACATTTCATTGCATTCATGTTAAACTAAGTCAATGCCGATGCATTAAA
>CM027088.1:11181458-11239469 GCA_015343265.1 Pao palembangensis
GCTGGTCCAGTCCACCTGCAGGTCAGCTGGCCCGTGGATACGAGGCAGAGATGCATCTTCAGGTCTTGGATGGTGTCGGGAATCCTCTTACTCGGATTTAGTCTTTGCAAAGTAAAATAAAAAAAAAAATCTTCCAAAAATTGGGCAAAAAGGCAATGTGATAGCGAGTTAAACAATTAATTTCCCACAGAGTCTGCATCACTACTGCGGAACCTAACCGAGGAGAAGTGTCTAGCTTAAATTGACTCAAAAAGTTCTCTTTCATAATACATCGCTCGATGTCTCACTATGGGATGCACGCCTCCGTCAGCCCTCATAAAAGCCTTAATCTCATTACCCTAATTCTGATTGGCTGGTAAACTTGTCCGTCCGCGGCAGGTAGACCCGCCTGCTATATATATATCATACACGGACGTCACCACCTCATTCAGACACCTCTTCTCATTCTGGAGCTTCTCTGGCATCCACAGGTAAGTGGCTTAACTGTTCGCGGACGGAGCTTTTCAACTTGGTCGATGAACGCTACTTGCTCTTGACGCTGGTTTTATGCCACAACTTTTAGATTTGGTGTCAGCTGCGTCTCCTTGCCACTCTCGGCTTGGTATACGCAGTGCTCGGGGCCCCACATGGCTCGAGCACGTGAAAAGTACATGCTTTGCTGGCTAGCTTGCCAAGTGTTCTGGTGCTAACTCATTCCATTTATCTGTCGCTTCTAGCCCAGAGAAATGGCTGACAAGGCTCTACACCCCAGAGCATCCGAGCTCCGCACCTGTCGCTGTGGCAACTTTTTTGCGGCGAAAGACCCGCATCAAACTTGCCCAACCTGCCTCGGACTGGAACATGCCTGGCAGGCAGTCGACAACCCGGGCTCGCGCCAGCACTGCTCCGCCTTCACTGCCAACGGCGTGCGCAGACGGCTGGCTTGCTAGGTCAGCCTGTCTAGCAAGGACCCCTGCCTTCCCCCCGCGCTAGAAGTCGGGGAGCAGCAGGGGATGGAAGTCGGCGCTCCCACTGTTCCTGGCGCCAGCCGGGAACCCCAGCTGGACCTGCTCTTGGGGTCTCAGGAGGATATCCTGGACCTCAACTACGGGGGGGAGGACGAGGATGTCTCTAACCCTCCTCTTTCTGAAAGTGAGGACGGTGAAGACATCCTCGTCTCTATGACCGGGGCTGTGCAGACCTCGGCCCTTTCTGCTTTGCCAGATATGGACGCATTCAAACACGCAGCTGCCCGGCTGGACGTCCCCTGGCCAGTTGCCATAGCGGAGGCTCCTAGGTCCCGCTATGAGGGGAAGACATTACCCTTGGCTAGGGACGCGGCTAAGCAGCCCCTCCCTGTATTTCCGGAACTGCTGGAGGAGCTTATGTGCTCTTACAGCAGCAGGTGCACTGTCTCTGGAGCCGCTGCTTTGGATTGCAAGGCGATGGACAGATTGGGTTTGCTCCGCCTTCCTCCCACTCGTCGCCGCCCATCTTCACCCGCGGGCATCGACAATGCCCTCCAGATCCCCCAGCCTTCTGTCTAAATCCGACCGCCTTCAGTCTGCGCTCAGGGAGCGGGCGTATAAGGCCTCAGTGGTCACCGCCAGGGCTCTCAACGCCCTGTCTCTTCTCACAGCTTTTCAGGCAGAGCTGTGTGAGGATTATTGCCGGACACGCAATCAGGTGGTGTGGGAAGAAATTCCCATCATGACCGATCTCTGTCTCCGCATTCAGCGCTGTACTGTACAGGCGACTGGGTGGGTGATGGGTACCCCCGTTCTCCAGGAGCGCGCAAGGTGGCTCTCCCTGGCGAATCTTTTGGATAGAGAGAAAACCGACCTGCTGGACAGCCCGATTGCTCCCGAGGGTTTATTTAGGTCCGCCCTCACATCGATGCAGCAGCGTTGCGAGTTGAAGCGCAAGGAGGACGAGGCACTCCGACCATGCCTTCCATGCAAGGCTTCTGCTCCTCCACCTGCAGCGTGGCAAAGGGAATTCGTGCCAGGACCCCAGGCTTCGCAGCCCAGGGTGCAGAAACGCACCAATTCGGCCCCCGCCCCTCCTGCGACAGGGTAGACAGGCTGCGCAGACCGCCGCCTACCTGTCGAGGAAGAAGAAGAAGGAGGCCTGACAGCCTCCTTCTCTTCAGTGATGCTGGACGTTCCCCGTTCCCCAGCTTCACCGGTTCACTGTTCCTGCATGCCTTCACATGTTCCCTACAGCACCGTCTTCCAGCTGCCGCGGTCCACCCATGACCGAGATGACAGCCCAGGACATCTGCCTACGGAGGATTCTCCAGTCAGCGAGTGTCCACAAGCACGCACAATAAATGTTCCATTAAACATGGTTTCGCTGAAGCATCCAAGCCAAAAGCTGAGGGCTCAGCACGAAAACAGAATAGACAAAACTATAAGCAGCATGGTGGCGATGCCTGCTGTCCCTTCCTGGGGATTACCTCCCCAGGCGGGGTTGCTGGTGGTGACGACACCCCTGGCCTGTGCGCCAACGCAGTACTCCCGCATTTCCAGCAGATGGCGCCGTCTCACCACAGGCTGGGGCCCATTGCGCTGAGGGACCGCTCCGGGCGGGGCTGTCAAGCCCCGCTCGGGTGCGCTCCTAACCTCTCGCCGCTGAGGGGCTCCCTTGTGCCAGGGATCGAATCCCCTGCGGCGGAGATGACGGACGCGATGTCTCCCCTCACTCTCAGGAGCGAACGATGGAGCGCCATCGTGGCATCTCCTTGGGTGGTGAGAACGATCACCAGGGGTTATCGTTTGCAGTTCACCTCTGTTCCACCTCGTTTCACCAGCATAGTAAACTCGCTGGCTCGGGGGGAGGCGGCCCGTGTTTTACAGGAGGAAATAGACTCGCTGTTAAACAAGGGCGTGATCTGCATCGTCCCACCTGATCTGTCTCAGATGGGCCACTATTCCAGATACTTTCTGGTCCCCGGGGGGGGGGGGGGGGGGACTGGAATTCTCTTTTTTACGAATTTATGAGCTCTAAACAGACATCTCAGGAAATACAAATTCAGGATGCTTACGCATGCATCCCTGTTGCGTCTCGTGCGGCGGAACGATTGGTTCACGTCCGTCGATCTGAAAGACGCGTATTTCCATATTCCAATTTACCCTCGCCCTGGAAGGCGCAGGTTCGCCTTCCAGGGGGTCTGTTACGAGTACTGCGTGCTTCCCTTTGGCCTCTCTCTGAGTTCCAGGGCGTTTGTACACTGCACAGAGGCGGTGATCGCGCCGCTGAGGCAGCAGGGCATTCACCTGGCCACATACCTGGATGACTGGCTACTGCTTGCACAGTCACAGCAGGCTGCAGAGGCGCATACGCGCGTTCTTCTGTGTCATCTGCAGGATCTGGGTTTCGTGATAAATGGGGAAAAGAGCAGGCTGTCCCCTGCTCAGGACATAACTTTTCTGGGGCTTGCCCTGAATTCTGTGTCGCGTCTTTCGGAAGAGCGGGCCAGCAGCTTCAGAACTTGCCTTGCACTCTTCCATCTGGCAGAATGGTCCGGTTCAATCTGTGCCTGCGGCTACTTGGACTGATGGCTTCGGCCATCCTCGTGATCCCACTGGGTCGGGTCCACATGAGGGAGTTCCAGTTTTGAGTGGCTACGCACGGGCTGGATCCCGCGCGTCATGGCGCACGGAGGCTCGGAGGCACAGTTCTTCGCTCGTCATGCCCGAGTGCGTCCGGGCGCTGCGCCACTGGGGAACCCCGTCGTTTCTGACGCAGGGGGTACCGATGGGTGCCGTCCTGTCCAGAAAGGTGGTCACCACAGATGCCAGCCTGACTGGCTGGGGAGGTGTCCATGAGGGTCGTTGTGTGAGGGGGAGCTGGAGCACGAGTCTCCGGTGCCTTCACATAAATTTCCTGGAGCTTTCAGCAGTGTTTCTGTCCCTGATATGCTTCCTTCCATTTCTGTGGGGCCATCATGTCCTGATACGCACGGACAACACGATGACGGTGGCTTACATCAACCGGCAGGGGCTGCGCTCCCGCCATCTGCATGCGCTGGCGCGCCGGTTGATCCTCTGGAGCAGCGTTCGCTTCTTGTCTCTCAGGGCGACGCATGTCCCGGAGTCTCTCAATATGGGAGCGGACATGCTCTCCAGGGGCATGCCGATGTACGGGGTGTGGGCTCTACATCTGGCGGTGGTGGAACAGGTCTGGGCTCGTTATGGGCGAGCGATGGTGGACCTGGGGGTAGACGCGTTAGCGCACGTCTGGCTGAGCGTGCTGCTCTACACCTTCCCCCCCGTCCCTGATTCCCCCCACTCTATCCAGAGTGAGGGAACACGATTACGAGCTGATTTTGATCACTCCGCATTGGCCGGCAATGCACTGGCTGGCGGAGATATTTCAGCTGCTGCAGATGCAGCCTTGGCAGCTCCCACTGCGTTGGGACCTGCTGTCTCAGGAGGGGGGGTTCGGTCTTCCATCTGCACCCGGAGCATCTGGCGCTATGGGCCTGGCCCCTGAGAGGATGAACCTGTCAGCGGAGGGGCTCTCGCCAGAGCGCTCGAGCCTCTTACACTAGGTCTTTGTATGACAGTAAGTGGAGAGTGTTTGAGGAGTGGTGCACTCATCGTGGTCACATCCCTTTCCAGTTCTCGGTGGGGGTGATTTTGTCTTTTATGCAGGACCTAATTGATAAGCGTCGGGCTTTTTTCCACAATTAAGGTCTACCTGGCGGCAATTGCCGCTTGTCATGTCGGGTTCGGCGGGCTGACGTCAAGTCAGCATCCGCTGATTGGCCGCTTCATGAAGGGTGAGCTCCGACTCCTTCCGGTCCCTCCTTCCGTGGGACCCGGCGGTGGTCCTGGAGGGGTTGAAAAACCCACCTTTTGAGCCGCTGCAGGGAGCGGATCTGAAGTTCGTGTCCCTCAAGACGGTGTTGCTGCTTGCTTTGGCCTCGGCTAAGTGCGTCAGTGACATTCACGCGCTGTCGGTGCACCCGTCGTGTGCACAGTTCTTCGCTGACAAGGTGTGTATGATTTTGAAACTGAACCTGGCCTTTGTGCTGAAGGTGGTGGGGTCATGTTCTCCCGTCGACCTGAAGGCATTCACCGTTGCACCGGACGAGCAGCACGCACGCGCGCTGTGTCCGGTTCGTGATGTGCACATCTATGTGGGCAGGACCAGAGGCTTCAGGAGGAGCGATCAGCTCTTTGTCTCCTGGGCTGGTCCCCACAAGGGCAGACCTGTCACAAAGCAGCGCCTCTCCCACTGGGTGGTGGAGGTGATAGCTTTAGCTTATTTGACTCAGGGCTTACAGCCTCTTGGGGTCTGTGTGCTCAGTCAACCCGGGGCTTAGCTGCTTCATGGGCTTTGTTCAGGGGGGTGGACCTACAGGAGATCTGTTCTGCGGCGAGTTGGTCTTCGCCGCTCACTTTCGTCCGGTTTTACATGCTGGACGTCTCCGCTTCGTGTGCGGCACAGGCGGTCCTTTTGCCCTGATTTGGTCAGGTCGTGCCGGTTGGTTGGTGGACGCAGGATAAGCTTGTCTGGCACTACGGGAGCTGCAATATCCCATAGTGAGACATCGAGCGATGTATTATGAAAGAGAACTTAAGGTTATTTGCATAACCCCGGTTCTCTGAGTAATATGAGTGCGATGTCTCACCAGACAACCCTTCTTGCCTGGGCGAGTGAGAAGAGGTGTTTATCCTGAATGAGGTGGTGACGTCCACGTATGATATATATATAGGAGGCGGGTCTACCTGCCGTAGACGGATAAGTTCACCAGCCAATCAGAATTGGCGTAATGAGATTAAAACTTCTATGAGGGCTGACAGAGGCGTGCATCCCATAGTGAGACATCTCGCTCATATTACTCAGATAACCGGGGTTATGCAAATAACCTTAAGTTAACAAAAACGAAACACGGGGGTAACGAAGACAAAAGATAGACAAAAGTATGGTAGGTAAAAAGTTGGGCAAGAAGAAAAGTCAGAAGAAGCCAGAAGAAGCAAAAAGCAAAGGACTCCTTTTACTTTTATAGTCTTTTTGTCTCCCCCCCTTATGAATATTCAGATCTTCTCCTCTGTGGAGTGAGGGCTTCAGACTTTGCTTGAATTTTCTTTCAAAAATTAAACAAAATATAAAACCCATCTGTCTCTCGCCACCATGTCTAATGACTATTTTTGTATCTTCATTCTAAAAACTCTATATAAGTTTTTACTTGTCATATGTTACAAAGCACGTGTAGCATCTGCTATAGACTAAATTCCAACTTTCATTTATAAAACATAGATAAAACATGCATAACATACGTAACTATATCAGTCTCAATAATACGTATACAATACCCAAGATATCTCATGTGACAATATTAAATTAGCCAATGTATGTGCCAAGGTGACAAATAAGGCTTGAACCAATTGCCACTTTTGGACTCTAGATGGAACTGTGGTTCCATTACAGTGAATCACTTTTAAACCTCAAATCCTCAGCTTGTCGAAAAATCCACTTTTTAATTCAATTCAATTTTATTTCTATAGCACCTTTTACAATAAAATTGTCTCTAAGTGCTTTACAGAGGTAGAAACCCAGAGCCTGAACCCCCAGGTAAGCACAGTGGCAGGGAAAAACTCCCTTTTAACAGGAAGAAACCTTGAGCAGGACCAGGCTTACAAGGGGGAACCATCCTGCTGAAAGTTGGCTGGGTAAAGGAAGAATTAAAGAGGGAGACAGGACAGAGAGAATAAAGAGAGAGAGAGGGAGAACAGATACAATCATAAAACCAAAGAAATACAGACAAAATACAATCACAGAAATACAAACATATCAGACATATATACACATAATACAGCATAGCAGGTTGTTAAAGAGATGAACAGTATAGGCAGGTGCCGACAGCGGACCCTGAGTTTGCCATAGGCCAATGTCCGTACAGCACGAAGGCCTGGAGACGGAAGACCTGCAAAGAGAGAGAGAAAGAGAGAGAGAGAGAGAGAAGGGGGGGAGACACACAGAACGACAAGGAAGACTGGACCCAGATAATCCCGGTGAAAATAGGAGGAGAAAGAAGAAGAAAAGGAGGAGAGGACGTGAGGGAGGGGTTGGTGTTGAGGAAGTGGGGAACTGCTCAGTGGATCATGTGTTTGTCCCCAGCAGCGTAGGCCTATAGCAGCATAGCTGTGCTAAAAATTGAAGAATAAGAGTCTGATGAGCCTATTCTAGCTATAGCTGTGAAAACTGACTAAACTAGATCTGTCAGCCCTACACACTTGGTTTGAGGCTAGCTATATGCTTTAGTGAACAGAAAGGTTTTAAGGTTGATCTTAAAGGCAGACATGGTGTCTGCCTCTTGGACCCAGGTTGGTAACTGGTTCCACAGTAAAGCTGCCCGATAGCTAAAAGCTCGTCCTCCCAGTCTGCTTTGATGAATTCTAGGAACTACAAGTAAACCTGCACTCTGTGATCTGAGTGTTCTTTTAGGTATATACGGAACTATGAGATCCTGCAGGTATGATGGAGATAGTCCATTTAGAGCTTTATATGTTAGAAGGAGAATCTTAAAGTCTATTCTGAATTTCACTGGAAGCCAGTGAAGAGAAGCTAAAACTGGAGAGATATGCTCCCTGGTGCTGATTCCTGTCAGAACTCTGGCTGCAGCGTTCTGTATCAGCTGCAGGTTTTTAATGGAATAATTTGGACATCCTGACAGTAATGAGTTGCAGTAGTCCAGTCTAGAGGTAACAAAAGCGTGGACCAGTTTTTCAGCATCACTCTGTGACAGGATGCTCCTGATCTTGGCAATATTACGGAGGTGAAAGAAAGCGGTCCTAGAAACCTGTTTAATATGAGGGAGAAATGACATGTCCTGGTCAAAGATAACTCCCAGGTTCCTTGCAGCCGTACTGGAGGACAAAGTGATGCTATCCAAGGAGAGAATGCTATCTGGTAATCTAGTCCTCAGATGTTTAGCTCCAAGAACAATGACTTCAGTTTTGTCTGAGTTTAAAAGAAGGAAATTGGAGGTCATCCAGTCTTTCATGTCTTTGAGACATGCCTGGAGTCTGGCTAATGGCTCTGTTTCATCAGATTTCATGGATAGATACAACTGCGTATCGTCGGCATAGCAATGAAAATTTATACCGTGTTTCTGAATTATATTCCCTAGAGGGAGCATGTAAAGAGTGAACAGTATTGGCCCAAGCACTGAACCCTGTGGAACACCATGATGAACCTTTGTACACTCAGAGGAAACATCATTAACATGAACAAAATGAAATCGATCTGATAGATAAGATTTAAACCAGTCTAGAGCTGTCCCTGTGATCCTAATCTCATGTTGTAGCCTTTGTAATAAAATGCTGTGATCTACAGTATCAAAGGCAGCACTGAGGTCCAGTAAAACCAGTACGGAAATAAGTCCACGGTCTGATGCCATGAGGAGGTCATTAGTGACTTTAACCAGTGCTGTTTCTGTGCTATGATGAGCTCTGAAACCAGACTGAAACACTTCAAATAGACTATTCCTGTTTAGGTGATTGGTTAGCTGACTAACAACCAGCCTCTCAAGTATCTTAGAGATGAATGGGAGGTTGGATATCGGTCTATAATTTGCTAAGATGCCTGGGTCAAGTGAAGGTTTTTTAAGTAAAGGTCTGATAACAGCAGTTTTAAACGCCTGAGGTACATAACCTGTTGTCAAAGATAAGTTGATCTGATCTAATACTGACGCCCCAATTAGAGGAAAGACATCCTTGAAAAGCTTAGTTGGGATGGGGTCCAGGAGACATGTGGTTGCTTTAGATCCATTAATGTTGGAGGTCAGCTCAGGGAGATCTATGGGCAGGAAGCTGTCCAGAGGTAGATCAGGACTAGATGGGGTTGCTAACAAGGGCAGCTCATCAGTTGTCATGGAGCGACCTTGATCGATCTTTTCTCTAATGTTAGTGATTTTATTGGTGAAGAAACTCATAAAGTCTTCACTGCTAAGAGCTGCAGGAATAGAAGGCTCAACCGAGCTGTGACTCTTTGTCAACCTGGCTATGGTGTTAAACAGAAAACGCGTGTTGTTCTTATTTGCATCTATTAATGAAGTGTAGTAAGCTGTTCTGGCTTTACGGAGGGCCTTTTTATATGTTAGTAAGCTGTCTTTTCAGGCGCTTTGGGAATCAGCTGATCTGGCTGAATACCACTTCCTCTCCATCCGTCTTGATGCCTGCTTAAGAGTTCGGATATGTGTGTTATACCACGGAGCCAGTCTTCTATGGTGTGTGAACCTTCTCTTCAGTGGGGCAACCGAATCTAAAACTATACGCATTGTGGCTGCAGTGACATTGACAAAGCAGTCAATATCTGCAGGAGTAACATTTAGATCAGAATGATCTGTTGCACCAGTAGGAGGCGCTAGAGGGGGCACCGCTGCAATTTCAGCTACAAATCTGTCTCTAGTATCTTCAGAGAGACACCTGCTGTAGTAAACCTTCCTGTCATGTGCTGCTCGGTCTGCTAGAGTGAAGTCAAAGGTTATAAGTGAGTGGTCTGAGAGGAGGGGGTTTTGGGGAACAACTACCAGGTTCTCAGTTTCTAGACCATAGGTGAGAACCGGATCCAGAGTGTGATTATGATTATGTCGGTTCATTTACTAACTGAGAGAAACCTACTGCATCTATCAGTGAGTTAAACGCCATCTTAAGACTGTCAGTATCATCATCCATATGGATGTTAAAATCACCCACTATAATGACTTTATTTGTACTGACCACTAAACTAGACAGGAAATCTGAAAACTCCGCCAGGAACTGTGTGTAAGCAGCTGCAGGTGGCCGATACACCACAGCTAATAAAACTGGCTTTTCTGACTTCCAATTGTGGTGAGAGAGGCTGAGAGTGAGACTTTCAAAAGAGCTACAGGTAGCTTTAGCTTTGGGATTGACTTGAAGGCTGGAGCGGTAGATTGCTGCCACTCCACCTCCTCTGCCTGCACTTCGAGGAACATGATAATTAATATGACTTGATGGAGTTGCTTCATTTAAACTAACATATTCTTCATCCTGCAACCAAGTCTCCGTGAGAAAGAAAATATCAGACAGATGATCTGTTATTAAATCATTAACTAGAAGAGATTTAGACCGTAGAGATCGTATGTTCAACAGACCACATCTAACTGTTGTATTTGTTTCTGAGTGTTTACTGCTGTGTATTTTTATAAGGTTATTATTATTAACACCTCTAGACTTATTTACTAGATGAACTATGGGAGGACGAGGTACTGACACTATTTCTATTGTATTATTAAAGTTAGTGTTACTGTGAGCGTTTTTAGTTTTATTGTTATTTTTATTTTTGTTGGAGGGCGGCAGTTTTACAGAAGCAGCAGAGAAGCGTGTAAGACAGCGACTCTGCCTCCTGGCCTCCACCCTGGGTTGTAAGAAGGTTGGTTGTTTTTAAGAACATAAAGGTACCAATGTGTTGCTGATTCCCTGAATAACAATATTAGCCAGGTTAGAACCTTCTTTGATAAAGTTAGAAAAGGTATTTTTGACTTTATAGAAAATTGTGTTCAGTCTTCGACTCCTGCCATGCGGAAGAGGGAGTTGTCAGGTCTGGCGTTCATCAGTGGTAAAAGTTAAGACAGCAATGTATGATATGGGTTCAAGGACTTAATGTATACACCTTCATGCATGATTAGGACTTTGTAATACACACACATATATATACATACATCTCTAGGTAAATATATATATATATATAATGGATAAAAGGAATATGAACCAAGGGACATGGTCCATATTGTTTATTCAGTCTGGCCAGGCTGTTGATTCGAATCCAGGTACTCAGCTGCAGCAGCGTACAATGGTCTATTGTCTCAGGGCACGCGCAAGCGCAAGCAACATTGAGAGAACAGGAAGAACCAGGCAGGGCCGTGTGTGAGGAAATTAAAATCTCAAAAGACGGGGAAAAAAATGCGTCTCTGGAAAGGTCCTAAAAGGACGGTGGTGCCCAAAAATTGTCAAAATGATGTGTGAAGAGGCTCATGGACCGGCTCATGTGGGCATAGATTCCATGGCCAGGTTTTTTTCAGAATTTCTGGCACCCACAATTGGCAACCATGATGCAAAATTTGAAGGACGGCTGTCCAATTTGCCTCCAATGTTAAATCAACTGTAACGGGACCACCAGGCGCCTTCCCACAAATGAAAGGATCAGGAGAAGTCGTCACTGACTTCACAGACATGGGAGACCGGGTAAGGGGTAAGATATACCTACTGGTTATGGTAGACTCTTATTCTGCATGGCCCGAGGTGTATCCTACCTCAAAGGAGGATGCGCTAGCAGTGCAAAAAGCACTAATCAATCATTATATTCCAGAACATGGGTTCCCAAAGAGAATTTGGTCAGACAACGGGAGCCACTTTAAGAACAAACATTTACAGGAGACTGAGAGATTGATGGGACTCAAACATGCATTTGGGACAGTCTATCACCCACAGTCCCAAGGGAAAGTAGAACGGATGAATGGAGTCCTTAAAACCAAATTGGCTAAAATAGTGAAAAACACAGGATTGACCTGGGTGGATGCTCTCCCATTGGCTTTGATGAGCATCAGACAGACAGTCAACAGAACGACAGGTTTCACACCTTTTGAACTCCATCATGGGAGACCGTTTCCAAGACCATGGGGAGCAGTGGGACCAATGACAACGGCAATGCTGAAGGTAATGTTTAAGACGCTTAACTATTTTGTCCAGTTTGTTTTTGCAGTCTCCAGCCTCAGCGGGAGAATGACCAGACCTGCTGCCTGAGAGGCACCTGCTGCTGAAGGTCCACAAACGAAAGTGGTCTGAACCACGCTGGATGGGACTGCACCGTGTGACTGCAAGAACCAACACCGCAGTTCGCCTAGAAGGCAAAGGATCCACGTGGTTGCACTTGTCCCAGTGTGCAAAAGTGCCCTCGGCTGAGGACACCAAGGGGTCTGCAACGTCAGAAACCCTCAACACGTAACAGGTGACGTGCTAGTAACCTCTCCCTGCAAACGATTGAAGATGCCTGGACGGATGTTCCAAGGGACGCCACCAGGAGTTGGAGATTATCTGATTACACAGATACTTTTTCAACTCAGCCCAGAAGAGGAAGAAGTGGAAGTTCAACCAGCATTGAAGATGACTCCACCAACAGGGGAAAAATGGATTCTTTCAACCTGGTTGAAAGTGTTAATGTGTATAATTGCTTTGTTACTGACTTGCATTTTGATTGCCATTGCTTGCACGCTTGCTAGCACTGAAATACTTAGGTTGATGAGGGAGAGAGATTTGACAGAAACAACTTCCATGACCAGAAGAACCAGAAGATCTGAGGCACGTGGCACACCCGGGAAAATACAAAATGATGGTGTCAAGTGTAAGGAAGGGTTAGAGTATGAACTAGGAACTACCACCTCCTTTACCTTTGACCTTTGCAAAGCCATAGATTCTGGTCCGGATGAGGCGTCATGGAGGGGGTACGACATTTATCTGTGCTTCCATTACATTATTCATTTTAGATGTGGGACGCAGGGATACGTTGGAGGGTTGGAAAAGTGGTGCCACTCATGGTCCATTGTGGTGGCCTATACTGGACCACACTGGAGGCCTGGCCTTACAGGGGCCAATAGATGGGAGACTCATGAGTGGTGGAACGCTCTCAAGTTTCAACGAGACGCCCCCACCCAAACGATGTTGAACCCCTTGACCTTATCTCTTAAGTGGGATAAATCTCCTGTGCGGGTCCCAAATAACATTACTCTCCATTTGCTCATTGGTGTTGACATGTCAGGAACAGACCCTCTCCACATTCTGAAAATTGTAATGAAACCAAAATCCACCATTCAGCCGACGGAGTTACCAGCCGCATCACAGGATAACCATACTGAGGAGAAAGGTACTAAGCCCACATCTGATGTAATAACTGTAGATTATACCCGTCTCAATCCAGAAAGTATAATTAGGCTAAACTGTTGCCACACTATTACTAAACGATCTGTGAAGGACCACTTTGAGTTGACGAAAAATTCCCCAACCTACATTGACTCAATTGGAATCCCAAGAGAAAGAAGAATGAAAGAACATTCTGGCATCACTAACCCAATGGATGAGTGGTTCTTGAAGGTGTTTGGTCAATGGAAGGGTCTCATTGTCTCTCTCCTAATGTCTATCGCAGTTTTTGTAGGTTTGCTTGTTGTTTGTGGATGTTGTATACCTTGTATTAGAGTACTCTGTATTAAGCTCATTTCATGCACCATCGAAAAAGGGGCTAGTTCAGGCCAATCTCCAGATGTTGTTATGCCTTTGCTTCCATCGGCTCTGCCCCTAAATGACTTCGAGGATGATAATGATTTGCTTTAAGTTTTTGTGGCCTCCTTCAGAGGCCAACGGGGGAAATTTGGGATTTTCATATTGCTCATGTATTGTTCAGTTGTTTGATATTGTTTGATGTGATGTACTGGTGAGACCTGGAGTGAGTCGGTACCTGGAGACGATGAAGGCAGGTAGGTCATTGTGGCCGTGGCCGTGGCCCTGGCCTTGGTCAAGGGGATAACAGGATAGCAAACACAAGATAGAAGATGGGTACCAGGTGGTACAGGGCAGATAAAGGAAGGAGTGGAAGGACGAAGTTGGGAGGCCGATCCAGACAATGAGCTATTCTTTTTTTTTTTTTGAGCTTATGAGGTAATGATTATGCATATGCAACTATTATGGGATGTCAGAAGTTCCTCCCTTAAGGTGGAAACATGAAACCATGAAAAAGTGTATAAAAACAAGAATGTTTTCCTGCTTGTTGCCTTTCGACTGGTCAGCTGCCAGCGTGCATGCTGATAGTTGTATTTGCCCATAGCTTTGAATAAAACTTGGTCTCAAACCGTCACTCGATTCTGCTATTTCTTCCACGCGTGGACACGCACCACTGCAGAAAAAGACAACACTAACTCTTCTAAATGACCGGAGAGTGTTCATAATTTGAAGTCCGCGAATTTCCTGTATGGACTGATCTGGTGTACCCATTTGTAAGTTGGGTCTTTTTGATCACAACTTATTTAAATTCTGTACATCACAGGAGAGATTTTCTCTGTGATCATATGTGGGCCAAACCAACGAGCAGAATTTTTGCGGGCGAGATTTTGCGAGTCTGAATTGGTTCTCACCATTGGTTGAAAATGTCATACCACACTTTGTCCCCCACTTGGAGTTCACGGTTGAGTGGATTTGAGGGTTGGGATTGGCTGCAAACTAGGCAGCCTTTGACATAGTGTAGTAATTTGGAGTCTGATCCTCCAGGGAAAAAGCATTGTTCTCCCTAGCAACCACACTTTTAAACACAGATCCGCCTTAGGGGGAAGATCGCAAACATTCTCATGTTACACTATTACTTCTAGGTCCAGTTACACACACACAAAGGAAATCACTCCTCCTGAGGTTATACTTTGATTATACAAATCTACTACGTTAATTATCTCTAATAGCACACATTCTCATAATTCTATTTGTAATATCTACGTACACACCTTTCTACTTCTCTAGCATATTATAATTTTCCACAATCTCCCCCTGTTGGCCTCGAAGAGAGGCCACACGTATTTACTCCAAGCCAGCGTCTTCGCCATCAGCATCATCTTGTCCATCGTCTTTGTCGTTGGGTACGCCGCTCGTCGCCTCCTAGATCACAATGATGTTCCTCGTCGTCCTCCATCTCAACCCTTAGAGCGTTAAGGATGATGTTCCCTCCCAGGTTGCCGCCAGTGAGTCCCAAATGGCTCATGTCGCTGTTGCAGGGAGAGGTTACTAGCACTTCAACCTGTTATGCGTTGGGGGTTTCTGACGTCGCAGACCCCTTGTTGCACTTCTCTTCAGCCGAATTGGGCACCCTTGCACACTGGGATAGATGAAACCATGTCGAGCCTTTCCCTGCCAGCTGTACCGCTGTAGTTGTCCTGGCCGTCACTTTATGTGGTCCTGTCCAACGTGGTTCCTTCCACTTTCTTTTGAACACCTTCAGCAGCAGATGAGTCTCCTGGATCAGGTCTGGTCTTTTCTCAGCCTGGATGGGATTCTGCAAAAACAAACTAGACACCATATTGTTAAGTACATTAAACATTACCTTTGGTGTTCCTTCTGTTACAGGTCCCACGATGCCCCAGGGTCGTGGAAAAAGTCTCCCATGATGGAGCTCAAATGGTGTGAACCCTGTTTGTCTATTTATTGAGTGTCTGATTCCCATTAGCACCAAGGGCAGGGCTTCTACCTAGTTCAATTTAGTTTGTGCCATGGACTTTGCCAATTTATTTTTAATCATCCCATTCATTCTTTGTACCTTCCCTTGTGATTGGGGGTGATACACCGTCTCAAAATGGTGCTGAAGCCCCAACATCTTCTCTACCTGTTGGAGATATTTGTTCTTAAAGTGAGTTCCATTATCAGACCTAATTTTCTTTGGGAACCCATGCTGTGGAATATAATGATTTATCAGCACTTTCGTCACAGTTGCTGCGTCTTCCTTGGACGAAGGATATGCCTCAGGCCATCCTGAATAGGCATCTACCATTACCAACAAAAACCTTTTCCCCATCACCCTTTCCCCCATGTCTGTGAAATCAATCACAATTTCCTCTGTGGGTCCCCGCATCTGAGGAAACACCCCTCTCGGCCCTTTGATTCCTGACCTCACATTGAACTGTTCTCACATTCCAATTTCACATTCCTTCACATATTATTCCACTGTCTCCCGCAATTTCGGATGCCAATATTGTTTCAACAAATATTTCATGGCATCAATGCCCATATGACAAGGCCCATGTGCCTCTTCACACATCCATTCCAAGAAACAACCTGGGACCACCACTTCTCCTTTGGGTCCCTTCCACAATGAAATCCAATCCATCCCTTTTTCTGATTTTATTTCCACACAGGAAGCTCCCTGCTGAGCCCATTCTTCCTGCTCTCCTCAGCCTGCTTTAGCCCGAGCTTGTGCCCATTCTCCTATTGTATTGGGCCTTCAATCTCTCTTCTTCTACACTGAGAGACACCCACATGCCCTCCAGAAGCAGTCCTGCTGCCCTTTTGGCCTCTTTGTCTGCTGCCGCATTCCCTTTACTATGTACAGTCCCATCATTTTTGTGTGCGGCTACTTTAACCACAGTCAGACCTGTTGGGCCCCCTAGGGCCTCATATATGTCTCTGACTATGTCCTGGTGTCTCGGTGGGGTTCCTGCCACTGTTTTCCACCCATTCCTTACCCAAGACCCCAAATCTCTATGTACAACAAAATAAAATGCTGAATCCGTAAAAATATTTACATTTTTTCCTTTCGCCCCCTGTAGGACTTCCCGCAAAGCCTCCAGTTCCACTCTTTGGGCAGAGGGAGGAAATACTTCTCCTGTCTTAACCACTTCCAACTCATCCCCTCTTTGTCTTACTACCGCAAATCCTGCTCTAAGTCCTGTTTCAACTTTGTGACAACTCCCATCAATGTACACATTCTCATAACCCTCTTCCGGACTGGCCCCCGTATCTGACCTTGCTTTTGTTATCGTTTGCATCACATATTGCAATATTGTTATTGCAATATGCTATATGTGGCTGTGTTAGAATGTCAATCACCGTTTTCTCTCTTCCTGGAGTGACGGCAAAGGCTTCAGAATTAATGAAGGCCTGTACTCCATGGTGTGTATTTATTATCAAGTGTTGTCTTTGTACAATGGCCTCAGTTTTTTGTATCAGTTTTGCTAATGCTGCCACGAATCTAGTACATGGTGGTGCTTTTTGTTCAATGGGATCCAAAATTATACTGTAATATCCCAACACATGTCTCCTCCCCTGTGCTTGCTGAAATAAGCAGGCAGAGGCCATGAGTGTTTTTTCTGAAACATCTAGATGAAATGGAAGTGCATAGTCAGGTTTGGCCAAGGCCGCCGCCGTAGCCATCAGTTGTTTTAGTTCATGAAACATGGCCTCTGCTTCAGGAGTCCAAGTCAGACGTGCAGTCAAATTAGGCAGACCACAGGCTTTCATGAGCTGACGCAAAATAGTGGTGCGATGAGCATAATCAGCTATAAAATGGCGGGAAAAATTAACCAACCCCCAAAATGACATCATCATCAACAGTTTCTGGTTTCTTGTATGTCAGTATGTCGTGTTGTTGCTGTGAGCTCTGAACCCCATGCGGACACCAAACTCCCCAAAAATTGAACTGTTCTCCTAACCAATTGGATTTGATCCTTTTTTACTTTGAATCCCACTTTCCCAAGATAGGCCAGCAGGTCAATGGATGCAGTAGTACAAGCACCATGGGTTGGCACAGCTATCAACAGATCATCTACATACTGAATAAGAACTGTGTCTGGTGGCAACGAAGGTGAATTCTTCAAGATGTTTTTCAAAACTGTGTTGAAAATACCAGGTGTTAGGGAAAAACCCTGTGGCATACAACTGTAGGTGTACTGTTGTTGATCATACGTAAATGCAAACACAGGTTGTAACTTCGGGTCAAGAGGCAAACAGAAAAAAGCATTAGCCAAATCAATCACTGTGAACCAGTGATGGTGTGGTCCCACTTTAGACAAAGCTGTAACCGGGTTGGGGACAGCCAACGAAGTTTTCCGTACCACTGCATTGATGGGCCTTAAATCATGAGCCATGCGGTATGTTTTTCCATCTGCCTTCAATACTGGAGTAAGTGCAGTGTTCCAGGGGGATGAGGTAGGATAAATAACACCCGCCTCTAAGAGACCTTCAACAGTATCTTTTATTCCCTCTGCAGCCGCAGGAGTCATTGGATACTGAGAGTACCTCATCGGTTGAGTTGTGTCCACTTCGAAGGTCACCGGGGTTATGTTCAAATATCCCACATCGGCTTGGTGGGAGACCCACATGTCAGGTGGCAAGTCTGCTAAAGCAAGTTCTGCCTCTGGGTTGTTGGTTTGCTCTGCCCCATGATGGCGCTGTAGCTGCTCATGTTGCAAGGTGATTGAAATTTGAAGAGGAGCTCTGATAAAGAAGAACTCAGGTCTGGAAACTGATCTGTAAATGCCCACACATTGTGTTTGAACCCAATCCGAAATAGTATTCCCTTGTTTCACCATTGGTCCCAAAGTCTTTGCCTGACCCCCCATCTCCACTGCCAAAGTAACATGTGGAGCCGCGGTGGCAGTCATTTTATATTGTTTGTACTGCTCAGGAGTTAAGGTGACAGGTGCAGCCACCCCCTGTGGGCCTATTAAAATACCCCTTGTTGACACCACCCACTCTGTTCCTTCTAAATTTTTGGCAAAATATTGCCGATATGTCACGCCACTATCTATGTCATAAAAGAGGGTGACGTAATGGATCAGAAGGAGGCGAGTACGCCCTTATTTCCCTGATGAACGGAGGAAGGTCATGGCCAGAGGACTGTGTAGGGGATCTGCAACTCTTCCCCAGTAGATGTCAGCAGTTAGATGGTCTCCCGCAGTGGATGTGCAATGCAGTTCAGTACCATCCCAGAGCTTCACTGTGGTGCCTTGTGGTGTCATATATATACAAGTAGCCAAAGTTTTCATCAGGTCTCTGCCCAGAAGGTTTAAAGGGCGATGTTTTCCATTCAGGAAAGAGTGTCTTAGGACCTGGCTGCCAAGTTGCACCTCCAGCGGTTCTGAAAGATAACTCCTGATGGGTTGGCCTTCATACCCCAGCACTGTCACATGTCAGATGTCATGCGACTGGCGTCAATGTCTTTGATAGACGAATAGGTGTCTCTCTACCCCACAAGAAACCTGCACATTACGCCGTCTACTTGCATCTCCAGGAAAGGTTCGGCCGTTGTCCCTCCTTGTGCGGCAGGGCACCCCTATGGGTACTGACCTCTCCCTTCAAGTTGGCCTGGGTCATATGCCTGTGGGCTTCGCTGACGTGAACCCTCATAATAACCTCCTTGTCTGGTACGACACTCCCTTTTCCAATGACCACGCCCCCCACAGCGGTGACACACATCACCAGGAGCTGGGTTCCCGCTCATCCCTCGACCACGTCCACGACCCCCATAGTTTCCCCTTCCCACATTTCTCCCCCTATCTGCTCTTTCCTGCAGTCTAATTAAATGTTCTGACATGGCTGCCATCTGGAACTGTGTGTCTGACTTTTCTTTAACTACCTTACCTTCCTTTTTTTTTTCCAATTGCATGTTAGCTAATGTTCTAGTCGTGTCTTTGGTAGATTTTTCCTGCGCCTCTTGTTTCCTCTGACACTGAAGTAGGAGCTGAATCAAATAATTTGACCACTGGGACCAAGCAGCACTTGTTACAGTATAATAGGATTGTCTAACATTTGAGTTTTCACAGTTAGTGGGACACTGTTTAATAACTTATCTTTTAGCATGAGCAAACATGTAGAACCATCCTCTGGGGCTTCACCTGTAATCTCCACCCATTTCCTCACAGTCTGGTGTAGCCAAGGCTCTGGAGGGGCCTTACCATCCCAAGGAGATGCAAAATCAGCCACTGCCATCACCGACACCGGAAAATGTAATCTCAAAGCTACACAAAATTGATCAGCTACTTAGGAAAAAGGTGTTACATCTTGTTCATTAGTTGTTCCTGCAGACATCTCTACTTTAGTTAATGCCTCCGTCCCTGCACATGCTGCAACCATAGCCCTTAAATCCCCCAAGCCTAATTGTACCCCTGCTGTAAAACTCTGTAACGCATTTAACCATGGGCCTGCCCCTCCTGGTAGAGGAGGTAACTGAGTCTTCAAAGCTGTCATGTCTCCCAGACGCCACAGCTTAAAAGTAGGAATCCCTCCCATGTCCACTAGGGGCATGTTAACAATTTGGTGTGGTGGTGGGGGTTGGTTTGGTGTCATCAGCCCCATTTCCTGTGACCCTGGTGGCAGGCGTTGAGGTGTGTATGTGTAAGTATGTGTGGTAGGCGATGGATGTAACCCTATCCACGTTTCTGCCCTCATCACCATTCCCGTGTATCCTTCTTCTGCACTTACTCCCCCTTCTGCCAGTCCGCCCGTACCTCTCACTTCCCTTCTCCTAGCCCCCTCCTCTCTCCTTCTCTCATTCTCTCTGTATTCATTAACTGCTTCCTCTTTAATAAGCCTTTCCTCCCTTTCTCTCCACCATTGCAATTCCACCTCCCCTTCTCCCGTTTTTTTTCTCTATGTGCTGTGCCTTGCTGCGTGCGATTGTGCCACAATGGATCAGGTTTCACTTCCTGCTTTAAAACAAAAGGATTTCCAGCACTGAATCCTTTCACCTTACTATTTGCAGGCACATGTGTTTGCCTGTTTTCTTCCACAAAATCCACATTACCCCCTTGTATATGTAAAACACCACCCGTTAATTGGGGATAAATACCACAATACGGTGGAGGCTGCACAGGTCCCGACGGGACACTTAAGAAGGAAACTTCTGCTTTATCATCTTTTACTGAATTGTCTTGGTTTTCACTTCCTTCTTTTAATCGTCTCTATTTCTCAGCAGCTGCTACCCTTACACAAATATCACGCAGTCTCTGCACAATACATTTCAATTCATCGTGTTTTTGCTCAGTAACCATTTGCATAAGACACGAAGCCCTGCCCGCATACGTACAATCCTTTGTGAACCTGAGAGTCCTCTTTAAACTTAAATTTCTTTTCGACCTCTTTTTTCTCTGACTCCGTCGTCGAAGTCAACCATTGCTGAAACAGAATTTCTAGAAAACTCGGGCTTTCCAAGCCTGCCATTTTCGTCAAATAACCAACTTTCACTCCATTCTACACAATCGTGATTTTTCTAAATTTGCCTATTACTTTTTAACACACTTGACGAAATCATCCGGACACTTTCAATTAAACAGGTAGTGTCTTACCTTGTTATGTGGCCACTTTTACGGATGATCTCGCCCGTCCGATGGTCCAATTTCCAATGGCTGCCCCACACGTTGTCATCTGCAACGTATCACGTCGGGGTCACCAAATTCTAGTAATTTACTCTAGGTGTTCAGTTGGTGATTTGAGACCAAGTTTATTACAAAGCTTTGGGCTCTTTCATCTTGTCAATCAAGACACACGCCGGAGTCTGATCCTCCAGGGAAAAAGCATTGTTCTCCCTAGCAACCACACTTTTAAACACTTAGATCCGCCTTAGGGGGAGGATCCCAAACATTCTCATATTACACTATTACTTCTAGGTCCGGTTACACACACACAAAAATCACTTGTTCCAATAGACCACCGTGTCATGCGTTTCCATCAGGTGGTCACATGCCAAAAACAGGTCTTTGTGTTTGACAGGTCTCTTGTTTGATGTGATGAAGCCGTTACGCTTCCAAGCCTTTAAGTGGAATAAGAAGCTGAGTCGGGTATAATTAGAATCACTGCAGACTACAAGCATTTTGATGTTCTTTGCTGCAGCCAATTGGAGGGTAATCAAGATGCCTGCGATTTCAGCATATTGAGAAGACTGAGGTCCTAGTTGAAAGTTTAGGGGTTCATATGGGTCGGCACGGACGAGAGTTTCGTGATGGAATGAGCAGCCATCCACGTAGGTGGTGACCATATCTTTGCAGATATCGTGGTCAAAGTGGTGATGGCGTGAGGCCTCAAGAGGTCTAGGATCACAAACTGGGTTGCTGTTGAGAACAGCATTTTGGGAGCACAAGAAAGTTTCGTGGTCGGTCAGTAGTTCCGAAGATGACCACAAAGCCTCAGGTTCGGGGCTTAATGAACTATCCAGCTGGACAGTTCCAGTTTGATTGGGTGGTTCACCCGTGACCGTGACACTGACCTCGCCAGTTTCAAGAGCAGTGGACAGTGAAACTCACTGTCTTGTGAAAATGAGATAGGTTTAGATTGGCGACCCTGGGCCCAGATTATTGCACGTTTGAAGTCAATCAAGGGATCAAACCGATTAAAGAAGTCTGTACCAATAAGGAAAGGAATGACAGTAAATGGTGACACATAAACTGGATGAATGATGGTCATTGGTCCAATGGTCAGCTGTAACATAGTCCTGGCCGTCAAGGTGGTCTCTGAAGGAACATATGGTTGGATGATGTCATGATTCTGTTGCTTTCGCTCAAACCTGGAATTTTTGCCAGACCAAGACGGTTTTGAGTGACCTCGTCTCTGGTCAGGTCCTTGGGGTTTATGCTAGGGAGCTCCTTCTAGCTCCATTGGCAAAGGATCAGTGCTCAGACAGAAGACGGTGTTAGGTTCCACCTTTCTGGTCTGAACCATTGTATGTGTTTTGCGTACCCAAGGGAGACCATGTCACGCAGGTGTTGGATTGTTGACGTGCGGGGATTAGTTAGTATACCTAGCTGTGCACTAGTTGCAGGGTGGAGGTTTTGGATGAAGAGTGTTTTAAAGTTTACATCCTCCTCCATCACAGGTTCATTTTTAGAACCAAAATAGGTTTTGAAGAGTCTATGATAGTATTCTTGGGGGGACTCATGTCTTCCTTGTTTTATTGTCATGGCGGTGGACAGGCCAGTCAGAGCTAGGGGGTCGGAAAATTATTTTTCCAATGCTTCGCAAAGCAGGTCATAGTTCTTTCTGACTGAATCAGATTACCGGTCAATGAACCTGCTGACGTCGCAACTTGAAGTCACGCGAATCAAATAGATTTTGTGATTAATGGTTGCATGTTGGAAACCATGTAAATAAAAGCTAATATCATCCAGGTAGGCTCTGACATCATGAGAGCCACCTGGACTGGGCTCAAATCCTGACATGTTGCGAGCTATCTTGTCTAGGTCTCTGTCTGAGAGGCCCTGTTGAGGTTGGGCGTTTGGGGCTGGATGAGACCCACCTTGGGGGGAAGTTGACCAGTTCAGCCAAGGAGGAGTTTGGTCGACTTCGAAGGGGTTTGGCCTGACTGGTAGGTCAGGTCGTGCAGGTAAGTTTCCTTGAACTTCCTTGGCACTGATGGGAGGCGTTTTTCTGTCCTCTTGAGCTTTCGAGAGGAGTTCTTGTTCGGCTCAATTGACCTCCTTAGATTCTTTGATGTCTTTGTGAACAACCTTTAGTTCTTCTTCCAAATCATGTGTTTGTTGATGAGCTTCCGAAAACTCATCCTGAAGTTTCAATAATTGTGATTCTTTCCATGACAACTGCTCTTGATCTGCATCGCTTTGATCTTTAAGATGTCTTATTTCCATGATGGCCGGTTGGAACAAGCCATCAGTTTTGTCAAACCGTTCAACTTCTGTTAACCTTTCTCCACGCTTGTGGAACACCTCTCTTAATTTGCTGTTTTTCTCTTTTAAATCAGTTATGACTGTGTTTTTATCATTAAGTTATTCTTTGAGTTCATCAATACGGGTTTCAGACTGAGTTAATGATGTGCTGAGTTGTAAAACCTTAAAACCTTAAATCACCACACTGTCCACCAGGCGGCGGCACATTCACTTGTGATGGCAGATATGCCCCACCTAAGGTTACACCCACTGATATATCCAGGCGTCCCAATCAGAACTCAGCAGTTCCCAGAGAAACACTTCTAAATGGCTATTAGCCTGTAGCTGGTAGCTACAGAGGCTCGGAGGCCTCTGGAGGTGTTAATATCTCTCGGCGGGAGAGATATTAACACAATGTCCTCTGCAGGACACACACAAGTGCACAAGTCACTTGCAACTCTGCCTATTACAAACCACAAGGGCAAACTGTTAAACACAGCACACGCAAAGTTAAACCTCACTACCTAACGGCAGCTGTTAGCGGGTGGGTTAGCTACTCCCAGCAGCTAATTTGAGGGTCTGAGACGGCAGATTTAATTCGGGAACTTCGCCAAATAAATAGCAAATCTCAGGACACGAACGGTTCGGTCAACTGGAACACGCAGAAGCCTCCGTTTTGTACCAAGGCCTTATCAATAAGCGTATAGAAACGCTATGCATGCAAATGCAGTTAGCAGTTAGCTTGCTAACCGGCTTTATGTCGGCTCATAAATCTGTCAATGAGCTCAGCGAATCGTTTCACAGTAACATACGTGAAACACTACTCAAATAGGGCGGTTCTTCCAATGCACACACTCATAAAGACACAAAGAGCCAATGAGAAGAGAGAGCTAGAACACGTCACTACCTTCCAATACACAGAACAAATCCAAACTTAAAATGTGCTGTATTTAAACCAAATTACACAACTTCAACGTTATCTACCAGAATTTCACCGATCATTAACGGGTTGACAAACACTTTGATTTGACTCGCCTCACACGGGGCACCAAAATATGTAGCATGAAGACAGTAGAACTAATGGATGACTTTCTTAATTCCACTTGCACTCGTTAGGGGGCACCACTTCCACTTACTGGAACTCAAAAGTTTATACTGTAATAAAGTTAATCAGTCTCTTAGTGAGGGCACCAGTTCTGAGACATTGATCTCCGTGCTTATTTTCCAATTAACAAACGGGAAACCACTGACGGAAAATATTAATTTATTAGCAATATCAGATGATTATATGATTAGAAAAGATTCATTCATCCATCCATCCATCTTCTTCTGTTTATCCGGGGTCGGGTCGCGGGGGCAGCAGCCTAAGCAGGGAAGCCCAGACTTCCCTCTCCCCAGCTACTTCGTCCAGCTCTTCCGGGGGGATCCCGAGGCGTTCCCAGACCAGCGTGTCCTGGGTCTTCCCAGGGGCCTCCTACCGGAGGGGCGTGCCCTGAACACCTCACCAGGGAGGCGTCCGGGAGGCATCCTTACTAGGTGCCTAAGCCACCTCATCTGGCTCTTCTCAATGTGGAGGAGCAGCGGCTCTACTCCGAGCCCTTCCCGGATGGCAGAGCTTCTCACCCTGTCTCTAAGGGAGAGCCCAGCCACCCTGCAAAGGAAACTCATTTCGGCCGCTTGTACCCGCGATCTCGTTCTTTCGGTCATTACCCAAAGCTCATGACCATAGGTGAGGGTAGGAGCGAAGACCAACCGGTAAATTGAGAGCTTCGCCTTTCGGCTCAGCTCTCTCTTCACCACAACGGATCCACCTGTCGATCTCCCTCTCCATTCTTCCCTCACTCGGGAACAAGACCCCGAGGTACTTGAACTCCTCCACTTGGGGGAGGATCCCCTCCCCGACGCGAAGAAGGCACTCCACCTTTTTCCGGCTGAGAACCATGGCCTCAGATTTGGAGGTGCTGATTCTCATCCCGGCCACTTCACACTCGGTTGCGAACCGGTCCAGCGAGAGCTGGAGGTCACGGACTGATGAAGCCAACAAGACCACATCATCTGCAAAAAGCAGAGACCCGATCCTGAGGCCACCAAACCGGACCCCCTCAACACCACGGCTGCGCCTAGAAATTTTGTCCATAAAAGTTATGAACAGAATCGGTGACAACGGGCAGCCCTGGCGGAGTCCAACCCTCACCGGAAATGAGTTCGACTTACTACCGGCGATGTGGCCCAAACTCTGACACCGGTCATACAGGGAGCGGACGGCCTGTATCAGGGGGCCCGACACCCCATACTCCCGGAGAACCCCCCACAGGATTCCCCGAGGCACACGGTCGAATGCCTTCTCCAGATCCACAGAACACATGTGGACTGGTTGGGCAAACTCCCACCAACCCTCAAGGACCCTGCGGAGGGTATAGAGCTGGTCCACAGTTCCACATCCAGGACGAAAAACCGCACTGCTCCTCCTGAATCCGAGGTTCGACTATCCGATGGACCCTCCTCTCCAGTACCCCCAAATAGACCTTGCCAGGGAGGCTGAGGAGTGTGATCCCCCTATAGTTGGAACACACCCTCCGGTCCCCCTTCTTAAAAAGAGGGACCACCACCCCGGTCTGCCAATCCAGTGGTACCTCCCCCGATGTCCACGCGACGTTGCAGAGTCGTGTCAACCACGACAGCCCTACAACGTCCAGAGCCCGAAGGAACTCCGGACGGATCTCATCCACCCCTGGGGCCCTGCCACCGAGGAGTTTCTCAACAACCTCGGCTACCTCGACCCCGGAGATAAGAGAACCCGCCTCCGATTCCCCAGGCCCTGCTTCCTCACTGGAAGGCGTGTTGGTGGGATTGAGAAGGTCTTCGAAGTATTCCTTCCACCGATCCACAACGTCCCGAGTCGAGGTCAGGAGCACACCATCCCCACTGTACACAGTGTTGACAATGCACTGCTTCCCCCTCCTCAGGTGCAGGATGGTGGTCCAGAACCTTTTCGAAGCCGTCCGGAAGTCGTTCTCCATGGCCTCCCCGAACTCTTCCCACGCCTCGGAGACCGCCGCAGCTGCACTCCGCTTGGCTCGCCGGTACCTGTCTGCTGTCTCAGGAGTCCCACAGGCCAAAAAGGCCCAGTACGACTCCTTCTTCAGCTTGACAGCATCTCTCACCACTGGTTAGAAAAGATTATACATGTATAAATTTAACGGTGATTAGAATGAAAAGTTGGAATTGACTGACGGTGAGACACTTTGGATTAGTCTACCCTAATAAATCTAACTTTAGATAAAAAATTTTGTGAATTTGGAATCAAACTTGATTAGATTCTTTGAGACCGCAGCAGACGACCATTAGATCTTTCTTACGTGTGGGAAGCTTTGTTCCAATGGGTCCAGAAGCGGGCGCAGGTCGCAAACTCTCAGTCTTTCAGGGGTTCCGTGCGCTTCAACACACAAAACTCAAGAGGGCTGGTCCAGTCCACCTGCAGGTCAGCTGGCCCGTGGATACGTGGCAGAGATGCGTCTTCACGTCTTAGATGGTCTCAGAAATCTTACTCACTAGGCAAATCCATTTGGCCATACGGATTTAGTCTTTGCAAAGTAAAATAAAACAAAAAACTTCCAAAAATTTCAGAGATGTTCTCTTAGAAGGCAATGTGATAGCGATTTAACCAATTAATTTCCCTCAGAGTCTGCATCACTACTGCGGAACCTAACCGAGGAGAAGTGTCTAGCTTAAATTGACTTGAAAAGTTAACAAAAACGAAACATGGGGTAACGAAGACAAAAGATAGACAAAAGTATGGTAGGTAAAAAGTTAGACAAGAAGAAAAGTCATAAGAAGCCAGAAGAAACAAAAAGCCTTCAACAAAGGACTCCTTTTACTTTTATAGTCTTTTTGTCTCCCCCTTATGAATATTCAAATCTTCTCCTCTGTGGAGTGAGGGCTTCAGACGTTGCTTGAATTTCCTTTCAAAAATTCAAAACCCATCTGTCTCTCGCCACCATGTCTAATGACTATTTTTGTATCTTCATTCTAAAAACTCTATATAAGTTTTTGTCATAGGTTACAAAGCACGTGTAGCATCTGCTATAGACTAAATTCCAACTTTCATTTATAAAACATAGATAAAACATGCATAACACACGTAACTATTTCAGTCTCAAAAATACGTATACAATACCCAAGATATCTCGTGCGACAATATTAAATTAGCCAATGTATGTGCCAAGGTGACAAATAAGGCTTGAACCGATTACCACTTTTGGACTCTAGATGGAACTGACTAACTAACAATATTAGCCAGGTTAGAACCTTCTTTGATAAAGTTAGAAAGGGTATTTTTGACCTTATAGAAAATTGTCTTCAGTCTTCGACTCCTCGTTCATCAGTGGTAAAAGTCAAGATAGGAATGTATGATATGGGTTCAAGGACTTAATGTATACACCTTCCTGCATGATTAGGACTTTGTAACACACACGTATATATACATACATCTGTAGGTAAATATATATATATATATATATATATATATATAGTCCATATTGTCTATTCAGTCTGGCCAGGCTGTTGATTCGAATCCAGCTACTCGTCTGCAGCATCGTAGAATGGTCTATTGTCTCTGGGTGAGCTGGGACATCTGCTGTCCATTTGGTGAAGGGAGGTGTCTTTTCCGCCCTCTCACCTAGCTGTTTGATTAACCCCCCAGCCTTTAGTTGACCCGGATGGTGGTAAGTGTACTAAGGCCTTGGTGTTAGAACAACTGGGGCCTCTTCCCTGCTGAGTGGGGCTATCCAAACAGTCGTAAAGATGCTGATCTTGTCCTTGGTACCAGGAAATCCAGAGGGGAGTCTGAGATATTGCTACAACTTCCCCCACTTGGTTCATGCAGGGTTCAAAAGGGGATTGGAGAAGCTGGAGATGTCCGCTACACCAGACATCTCATGGAAGTGTTCCACAGAATTGCCGGTAACAGTTTAATCATTAAATTGAGTGATATCTGAAAGCAACAGCTGCCAATTACATAGAATTCTTGCTACAAGAAAAATCAGTGTGTCAAGCTGTATCTGTGATTAACGGATGGCATTTAGTGAACCAACATTAAGTGGTGCTGGATCATCTCTGCCTTTTTTTCTGTTGGCTATAATGGAGATAAAATTTAAACATATTCAGAAAACACAAATTTGCAGACATGCATGTATAACAGGCATTTAGGCTTTCATATGACAATACGAAATACTGACAGTGATAGGAAGGCTAAAGAGTTGCCTTTTTCCTTGTTTAGGGGATTTCTGGATTAAATCCAGTAATCAGTTTAAATGAAGCGACTGAATGCTGCGGACAGGATAAACAACACCACAATAGTTTGTATTTAAATCATATCTTACATGTTTGAACTATATTTTTGTATTTCATCTTAACTTTCTGCCAAGTCCGTTTTGTGCCTGTTGGGTTGCACCTGTGGCTCAAACACACAGAATAAAAATGTTAAATGAGGTCAACACTCAAGATGCAACATTTTTTTTTTCTTTTTTTTTAATCTCTCTTCAATTAATGATCACCCATGGACTTGGTCAGCATTTTTCAGCCACATGGTCTCTCTCTTTTGCCGCTGCTGCAGTATTACTTTTTTTTTTCTTGAAAATATGCGCATTTTTGGTGTACGTGGTCATGAAATCTTCCATTTCAAGCGGAGAGAAGTGTGACGATCAAGATTTTTTTTTCCTACTTGTTGCCATGGTGAATCACATTATCTGCGTTCCATTGATAAGGCTTTTATATCCCGTGCAAGACGTAACTCGGGGTATCTCTGACTCAGAGTTCATTAAACCAACTCTTAACACGTGTTCTGAAACTGAAAACTCTGATTTTGCCAAACTGACATTTCAAAGTTTGGCAGCCCTGAGTTTAGGTTCAAACTCCGGGTTTTGAAAACCTGCTTTCTGAAACAGGCCCCAGGAGGGTCATGCTGAAATTTGCATACAAAAAACCCTTTTACATGCCTTAAACTTCATTTGCACTATTCCATTACCTCTGTTCCATTCTGTCCTGTGCATTTCCCCATCCTCTGTGTTTCCTGTTCCTCTTTTCTCAGTCCTCAGCCAGGTTTTGTCGTCTTCCATCGTGGCACGCTCACACTGGTGATGCAGGGTGCTGAATAATTGATGTGTGGATGTGAAAGTTTGATGGCTGACTCACACAGATTTCAGCTGACTCCCTGGTCTGTGTGTTACTCCACTCTACTCCACTCCACACCACACCACATCACTCCACTCCACACACACACACACACACACACACATTAGAGTACATTCAACTTTCTATTTCCTGCAGGATTCAGGAAGTGTAACTCAAAAATAATGACCAACAATCTTCTCTGACCTCTATCAAAACGTTAACACAGTGTTGCACACAGAGGAACTACTTCCTGAACAACACATGCTAGACAATATTGGGATAAAACATAAGAATAAAGATGAGTGTACTGTGTGTCTCATCAACCCAGCAGCACACTGCAGGATGTCTTTAGACAAGCAGCACTGCCATATCTAAGGACTATATATTTTATTTCTGCAGAAACCAAAGTCAATTTGGATTTTCAACTTGATTTTTTTTTTTTTTTTTTTCATTTTATTTTACCAGACCTGTTCATTTCCCCTTAAAACAGGGGAAATTACAATTTATAGCTCCCAGGATTTTGGTCTCCAATTTCTCCCTCAGGTCTGAATTTAAAGCATCTCCATAAATTCATCTCAATTGTCACTCTATGTGTGTAAAAATGTTGGATTGAGTCTTCAGATAAGTTTTACCTGCCTGTTATGTGTTCAGATATATTATCTTATCCTATTTTAAACTTTTACACACACTATTCCCATCTCTGCTTTTATACATGTTAACCTGTTTATCCAATGTTGTTAATGGGTTAAAGGGATAAAGTGCCCTGCTGAAGGCAGTACTATACCTGATTTTACGTGACACCATCAGAGAAGATCAGCTTTCGCTCAGTCACATTATTATTTTTATGCACATGGTCATGCCATCATCTGAGCCTACCCTGGGTGAGTGTAGTCTTGCATCCTGAGTGTGTTTGAGGGAAGCACTGCCCTCCGTGGGCAGTTCCTCCTCTATAAGCTCGGGTCCTCTACCAGAGGTCTGGGAGCTTGAGGGTTCTGTGCAGTATCTTTGATGTTCCTAGTATTGCTCTTTTCTGGACCGAAGTGTCTGTTGTTTTTCCTGGGATCTGTTGTAGCCACTGCTCCAGTTTGGGGGTCACTGCTCCAATGACCACAGGCACCACTGTTGTCTTTACCTGCCAGGCTTTTTCCAGTTTAGGCCTTGGTATTTCTCTAGCTTGTCATGTTCTTTCTTCCTGATGTTACCATCACTTGGGATTGTGATGTCAACCACAACGGCTTTCATTTGTGCCTTGTCCACCACTACAATGTCCGGTTGGCCATTACCATCTCATCAGTCTGTATCAGTCTGATTATTTCATATATATATATATATATATATATATATATACAACAACAGACACTTCGGTCCAGAAAAGAGCAATACTAGGATCATCAAAGATACTGCACAGAACCCTCAAGCTCCCAGACCTCTGGTAGAGATCTGGTATATATATATATAGTTTTACAGTTATATGTTGTGTTATATGTCTGAGGACGCTAAGCCCATCTTCTCTCCAGCTTGTGTGGGTCTGCCTCGGGGGTTTTCTCTGGACATGACTGGGACTCCTGAAGTCCTCTATGTGAGGTACAGAGTAAGTAACCCATACTTTTCTTCCAGAGACCCTTAGCCCCGAATTTAAACGTATTGACCAATGGAACATCCGTTGCAAAGAAAAAAGAAGAGGCAGTATTATAAGGTCACCAAATCGACCATCTCCCACCATTTGGTTTGGCCAAAAATAAAAAATAAAAAAAAAATCTGTGCATAGAAATTATGCAGACTGAGCTCCAGTGATGGGCGGTGAGGTTCTTGGCTGGTGAAGCACTGATTTAGATTTACAAACATATAAACCCTACAGACTATCTTATCCAATATTTGATTGGCAGCAGTTAACGGGTTATGTTTAAAGTCTGAGGAAGAAAACAAATAAAAATGTATTGTATTTGAAATACCTATACCTCTGTATATGAGAATGTTTGTTCTTGTATTTAGAATGTCTCTGTATATTGGAATGCCTTTCCTGTTAACTGCCTTTTGTATATTAGGAACATCTCAGACCACCGGTTCCCCAACAACCAGGACTTCTCACCTCCTGGTGTCTTGTAGTCTCCCTTCCTCCTCTGGCTCCTGTCTCTGATTATCATCTTAATCAGAAACCCCTTTAATCTTGAAGCCTGTGCCCAAATAGCACTGTTTCTCCTTCCCACCCCTGCTGTCTTGTCTTCCCCCTTCCTCCCGTATTGCCGTCCTTGATTAACATCTTAATCAAGGAACCTCCATCCGTGTCCCCTGTGATCCTGGGGTCGATGTCCAAATGGCACTGACCCCCTCCTTAGCACCCATTGTCTCCCCTGTCCTCCTGGTTCCTGTGTATTACACTGCTGTATTTACATATGCGATCACTGCCTTTTGTTTCTCTTGTATAAATGTACCCTGATTCCACTGCTCTGGATCAGCTCACCAACTCAGACTAGCTCTGTGTCTGTCAGTTCACCAGTGTGCCAGCATACTTTAAAATTAAACTCACACCACCACAGCAAACCTCAAACTTGGACTGAGTGATTTCTTCGACAAGTCTAATATCAGCATTTTTTACGCATACAAACTATAGATTATAGACTTACGCATACAAACTATACAAAAAATGTCATTGTGTTCTTACATTTACTTATAAATAAAGTCCATCCGCCACTCCTTCTGAACAAAAGCATCGATAACTCATTGGTAGAATTTTTCATTATCTTCTTTTAGTTTTAAAAGTATTTAGATATGTAATCCTCCATTTCAAATGTAAGGCCAGGCGAATGGAAAAAATTACTTCACTTCTAGCTAACTCTTAATTGACCGCAATATAGCGGCATGCTGTCACTGACTCTGCAGCCACTGAATCATAACAAGAATCCTTGGGATCAAGAGCGTCCCCTAGTGTGAGGCATGAACACTGCGTGCCTCACCTAGTGCCTTTTTTTAGCTGTTTCATGATTGCTCAGCACAAGAAATGCGTTTCTCACATATTTGTTGGCAAAAAAACGTTACATTATATATTATATACATCGGCTAAACTATGAAAATTTACTTCACATTGCGACAGACATCGATACGGTCTCACTACAGCATGTAAGGCACAGCCAGCTGGTGCCTCACTTCAGGTCTTGCCGGAGTAGTTGAATGGTGAATGTGAAAATTCTGCGATTTTAATAACAAATGACCTAAAACTGATAAAAATAAGTAGTAAATAGATACAAATCACTATATAAATACAACCATTTTTTATTTTTAATTTTTTTTTTTGATGACAGGTGAAGCCATGCTTTACCTCCCTCCCGACGGCACGTCACCCTGAGCTCTCACTCTAGCAGTACAGTGATCTTGAAGATAAAATTACAATGTGAAGATCTGTTTTAGCTTACCCTATGCGTTTATAGGCATTCTGCCGATTGCATCTACCTACTCTGTCTCACTCTCTGCAAGAGAATGTGCCATGGAGGACACATTAAGGCCCTGCCAGGTGATTTATTCATGATATGACTTTTACTACTATTTACTCGGACAAGGGACAGGCTTCTCAAATAGGCTTTCAGGCATCTTTTAAGTGAATAGATTAGAAAAGGGAACGAGAATACACTTAAATATGTGTATCCTATACAGGTATGTAAGTGTAAAATTTGCATTTTTGATAAACGATCTCTGTTTACACATGGGTTTCCAAAATGACATTTTGGCTCGTTGTGGTATAATGGCAAAGTGTTTTAGCTGAGGTGGGTGATGTTTGGATAATAGGTTTGTGATTGAGTTATGGGACAAGGGATAGAAGTCATTGTTTAATGGCTGATAGCAATCTGTTGCACAGCATTGGGTGTGGAGAGTGATATAGGGGGAGTGCTACTATGCTAGTTTAGCATCTCTAATAAATGGAAGAAAGGTCTGTTGGAAATACATATAACAATATTTATGAAATGTCTCTTATTTTCATTTCTTTTCTGTTTTTCACTGTGTTCTCTGCTTTGCATCTTTGCTCCCTTTGCATTCTGATTTACAGGGATGTCTTTGTAGTATCTGACTGTGCATGTGTAATTGCGTGCATATTAATTGGATGTATTGCACTATGCAATTTGTTTGTAATGTTTCTTTTATGTTTGCTAATAAACTAGCAAAGCTTCGAAAAATAATGGTTAAACATTAATTAAATTACTGATGCATTCAATGGGTATTTTTGTCATCTTGTCTAATATGTATACTTTTTTTAAAAATTGTTTTTTTTTTTTACTTCTCACTAGCCATACCTATTAGCCATAATTAGATGATGAGGAATAGGTGGGTGGATAGAACAGGCAGCAGACAGAAAAGGGGTGGCAGGAAAGTGTGATTATTTTGGTTATGATCTAATTTGCTTTGATTAAAAATGTATGCAAATCCCTCTTAGGATAAGGAGTCAGCGAGGAGAGGTGACACTGCATTTGCTCTTTCTCTCTCTCTTTCAGTTAAGCTCCTGTCCTCCTCCTGCTACTTCTCCTCAACCATCGCATTTACTCTTTCCTCTGTCTCTGTTCGCTGAATGTATACTAGTGCATGCATTGGTGGAGATGTGCTAAAGACCCACTTGCACAAACTGTTATCGCACCTCATCTGCCGGAATCTGCCGAAGTCTGCCTCATGACTGTATTTTGTGTGTGTGATTTAATGTGTGTGATTCTATACAACAGTTTAACTGTCTGACACGGCCGGAGTGGCCCTCATTTTCAGCCATGGTTCGGACGGCCCATTTTATGTTAATCACACACTCTTTTTCTCAGTTGAGCTTAAGGAGGCGTGTGTTACGGAACGGTTCAGGCCGGATCCAGATGCAGGACAGACCAGACACAACGCAGGTTACATCGAAAATTTATTCCTTTAATCCTCAACACATACAATGTGCCTAGCACATAAACGAGACGACCGAAAGGCGCTCCAACGGAGGATTGAACGGAAGCCAAGGACGACAAGCAGCGGGTGGGACGGAAAGCGGTACACACACCGCGGCTGGCTGGAACAAAAAGCGAATCCCCTTCTACGGGCCGTGGCAACCTCGGAAGGAACATCGCTCCTCGGGGCCGTACCCCTCCCAGTCCACCAGGTATTACCACCCCCGGTCTTGACGGCAGACATCTATTATCCGCCGGACGGTGTAGGCAGAGGCTCTGTCAATGACCCGCACCAAGGGGAGGGGCCTTGGTAGGTGGCGACAGCTCTGACTCCCTGACTGGCTTGACCCGTGAGATGTGGAACATGGGGTGGACCCTCAGGGAGGCGGGCAACCTCAACAGCACCGCCACCGGGTTGACCATCCGCTCCACCTCAAATGGTCCCACGAAGTGCGGTGCCAGCTTCCTGGACTCAGTCTGTCACACCGCGCCTGTTGTGAGTTCAGCCATTCTGCACTCCGTAGGTAGGCCAGGTTCTTGTGGTCAGTCCACACCACAAACGGTTGGGCAGCCCCTTCCAGCTAGTGCCGCCACTCCTGGAGTGCCAACACCAGGGCCAGGAGCTCCCGGTTCCCCACGTCATAGTTCCTTTCGGCAGCATTCAAGCGGCAACTGAAGAACGCTCATGGGTGCAGCTTCTGGTCGCTCTCGCTCCATTGTGAGAGCACTGTCCCCTCTCCAACCTCCGATGCGTCAACCTCCACTGTGAACTGGCGACAGGGATCTGGGTGAGTGAGGACTGGTGCCGTGGTGAACAGTATCTTGAGCCTGGTGTACGCCGCCTCTGCCTCCATCATCCACGCGAATAGCCGTGCCGTGGAGGTAAGTCTGGTCAGTGGGGCCGCCACCTTGCTGTAGTCTCGAACGAACTGGCGGTAGAAGTTCGCGAAGCCTAGGAACCTCTGGAGCTGCTTGTGCGACGACGGGGCCGGCCTGTCTATTATCACCTGTACCTTGGCTGGGTCCGGTGCGAGCTGTCCTCCCCCACCACAAAACCTAGGAACAAGACTGAGGGTACGTGAAACTCACACTTCTCTGCTTTCACGAAGAGGCTGTTTTCGAGTAGGCGTCTCAGCACCATGCGAACATGCTGTACGTGTTCCTCCTCTGACTCCGAAAAAATGACAATGTTGTCAATGTACACAAAGAGGAACTTATTCAGCATGTCATTGACTAGCGCCTGGAAAACAGCTGGGGCGTTCGTTAGTCCGAACGGCATCACCAGGTACTCGAAGTGGCTGAGCGGTGTGTTGAACGCTGTCTTCCACTCGTAGCCCTGGTGGATGCGAACGAGATGGTAGGCATTCCTCAGGTCCACTTTGGTGAAGACACGCGCCCGGTGAAGGGGTGCGAAAGCCAAGTCTATGAGCGGTAGCGGGTACTTATTCCTTGAGGTTATGGCGTTGAGCCCCCAGTAGTCAATGCACGGGCACAGCGACCCGTCCTTTTTCTTCACAAAGAAAAACCCCGCTCCGACAGGGGAGGACGAAGGATGGATCAGTTCTGACGCCAGTGACTCACTCAAGAATTTCTCCATCACCTCTCACTCCGGTCGAGAGATGCTGTAGAGCCGGCTGGAGGGCTGCGGGGACCCGGGGAGCAGGTCAATGGCGCAATCGTATGGGCGGTGGGGGGGAAGAGTACAGGCGCGATGCTTAGAGAATACCCCACTGAGGTCATGATAAGCCTTGGGGAATGTCGTGAGGTTGGGAGCGACTGGTGGGGTGCTGAGGCTCGACGGCGTGGGCGGCAGAGCGAAGTGCAGACAGCGGGCATGGCACGCCGCACTCCAACCTGTCAAGGAACCGGACGCCCAGTCAATCTGGGGGTTATAGAGGGCTAACCAGGGGAAACCAAGGACCGCGGGAGCAGAGGATGACAGGATTAGGAGGAATTGGATTTGGTGATTGCCTGAAACCAAGAGTGTCAACGGGGCGGTGCTGCACGTTACCCTTGCCAGCACGCGCCCGTCTAGATCCACCACAGTTTTAGGCTCAGGAAGCTCCACCAGTGGGTGCCCTGCTTGTTTCACTAAGCTCTCGTCGATAAACGAGTCGTCCGCGCCCGAGTCCACCCACAGGGACAACGATAACGACTTGTGAGCCCAAAACAGCCCAAACAGCAGGATGGGGACAGCGCGTGTCTGTGCTGTTCTGCTGGATCCATGTTGGTCGGATCGTTCTGTTAAGGAATGGTTCAGGCCGGATCCAGGCGCAGGGCAGACCAGACACAACGCAGGTTACAACAAAAATTTATTCCTTTAATCCTCAACACAAACAATGTGCCTAGCACATAACCAAGACGAATGAAAGGCGCTACAACGGAGGATTGAATGGAAACCAAGGACGACAGGTGGCAGGTGGGACGGAAAGCGGTACACACACCGCGGCTGGCTGGAACAAAAAGCGAATCCCCCTCTACAGGCTGTGGCAACCTCGAAAGTCCAAACACGAGCAAAGACAGAGACAAGGACGCGAACAATCCACGGATACTACCATGCGGGTGACAAGACGATCCGACGCCGGTGACTAGGTGTCAGAGGCTTAAATCAGCTGCTGATGAGGGATCAGCAACAGCTGCTTGTCACCGGCTGGGGGCTGGGTCGCCTGCGCCCTCTGGGGGAAAAAAGGCAGAATGCGGTCAATCAAAACAACACAACCGGCTGGCCGTGCTGGCTCCTAACAGCGTGAACATCACAAACAGCAATAAAAGCCTGAGGAGTGTGCTATTATCTGCAACTTTGTTTATAACAGTGTCACTGTCTAAAGACAAGAATTTCTTTCTCGGTGCACATGAGCACAAATGCCTCTAGATGCTTCTGGAATAATGTTAATCTCAGTCTGTTTTTGATAAATTTAACCATTGCGTTTCTCTCACAGGCTGAACACTGTTCCTGGGTAGACACGGCTCTCACATTTCTCTCATTGGCCCTATCAGACTCATCTGCAACTGCAATCAATCACAAAGTGGAGAAAGAAATTGTATAGCTTTGGCAAATTCTACAAGAAAAATGTTTGGACTAAAACACAGGACATTTTCTTCATTTACAAAATAAGTTTTCAAATTCTATTATCCTATTCTGTCATTCATATTGTATATTGAGAGTGGTAAAGCATGTGGGTATAAATTTTTCACATCATGTTGGGCAGCTCATCTGTGTTTTGTGTGTTAGTAGCACCATATATTGCTCTGAGCACACTACTGGGTCAGGGCACTGCCTCTGACAAGAATCAAATTTGAAAATTATTGTTAATAACTCTTAATGAAGTGAACCTGATTTAACAACTAAAACTAAATTACAAGTAGGCCATCTATACAGCGCTCTCTTAATCATTTAATTTGTTTTTATCTTATTTTCTTTTTACGTACCTTTTTTATCAAGTCAGTTTTTTACAGCAACAAATTATGTTTTATCAGGCCACCTTTCATACAGCACAGAATTATCATTCTTTAAAATATGAAATTTAGATGTGTTTTATTTGTAGGCTGCATCATAGCGATAGCAGTCTGTTTTCGTCATAATATACTGCTAGCTTACCTGTGTCATTATTGTCACCCTTAGACTCTGTTTTGAAAAACTTCTCCAGTTTTTCACATTTCCCTGCATTTCCAGGGAATGCAGCCTCCAGGGCTTTATTTTTTTGAAGCAGGGTTTTTCTGCCCTGCCTTTTTTTTCTGTTCCATTTTCTCTATGTTATATGTCCTTTCTCCTCTCTTCACCTAGGTGCTGCACATGCACTGTCTTGCGAAGGGGCAGCATGCAGCTGGAGTCAGTCTCTCTCTCTCTGCCTCTCTCAATTCAATTCAATTTTATTTATATAGCATCTTTTACAATAAAAATTGTCTCTAGCTGCTTTACAGAGGCAGAAAGCCAGAGCCTGAACACCCAGGCTCACAGTGGCAAGGAGGAACTCCTTTATAACAGGAAGAAACCTTGAGTAGGACCAGGCTTACAAGGAGGAACCATTCTCTTGAAAGTTGGCTGGGTAAAAGAGGAAAAGAGGGAGACAGGACAGAAAGAATAAAGAGAGAGAGAAACAGATACAATCATAGAATCATAGAAGTACAAACAAAATACAATCATAGAAATGCAAACATATCAGACATAATATATAATACACATACATAATACAGCATAGCAACTTGTTATGAAAAGAGGAACGGTATAGGCAGATTTTAATAAAAAAGAGAACAGCATAGGCAGGTGCTGACAGTGGACACTGGGTTTGTCAGAGGCCGAGATCCGTGCAGCATAAAGGTCTGGAGATGGAAGACCTGCAGAAAGATACAGAGAGAGAAGAAGGGGAGAGAGACACAAAACAGCAAAGAAGACTGGACAGACTAATAATCCCAATGAGAAGAAGAGAAAAGGAGAAGAGAAGGTGAGGGAGTGGTTGGTGTTGAGGAAGTGGGGAACTCTTCAGTGGATCATGACTGTGTCCCCAGCATAGTCATAGGCATGGGCCTATAGCAGTATAGCTATACTTAAAATTGAAGAATGAAAGTTTGAGGACCCTATTCTACCTGTAACTGTGCGAACTAACTGTAACTAGATCTATCAACCCTACACACTTTGTTTGAGGCTAACTATACGCTTTATTGAACAGAAAGGTTTTAACTTTGATCTTAAAGGCAGAGGTGGTGTCTGCCTCTCAGACCCAAGTTGGTAACTGGTTCCATAGTAAAGCTGCCTGATAGCTAAAGGCTTGTCCTCCCAGCCTACTTTTATGAATTCTAGGAACTACAAGTAAACCTGCACTCTCTGATCTGAGTGTTCTTTTAGGTATATATGGAACTATGAGATCCTGCAGGTAGGATGGAGATAGTCCACTGAGAGCTTTATATGTTAGAAGGAGAATCTTAAAGTCTATTCTAGATTTCACTGGAAGCCAGTGAAGAGAAGCTAAAACTGGAGAGATATGCTCTCTTTTGCTGATTACTGTCAGAACTCTGGCTGCAGCGTTCTGGATCAGCTGCAGGTTATTAATGGAATGATTTGGACATCCTAACAGTAATGAGTTGCCGTAGTCCAGTCTAGAGGTAACAAAAGCATGGACGAGTTTTTCAGCATCACTCTGAGACAGGATGCGCCTGAGTTCGGCAATGTTACGGAGGTGAAAGAAGGTGGTCCTAGAAACCTGTTTAATATGAAGGAGAAATGACATGTCCTGGTTGAAGATAACTCCCAGTTTCCTTGCAGTCATACTGGAGGACAAAGTAATGCCATCCAAAGAGAGAATGCTATCCGATAATCTAGTCCTCAGATGTTTAGCTCCACGAACAATGAATTCAGTTTTGTCTGAGTTTAAAAGTAAGAAATTGGAGGTCATCCAGTCTTTTATGTCTTTCAGACATGCCTGGAGTCTAGCCAATGGTTCTGTTTCTTCAGGTTTGATGGATAAATACAGCTGCGTATCATCGGCATAGCAATGAAAATATATGGCGTGTCTCTGAATAATCCAAAGTAGATTTCTCTGTGTCAACTGGACTGAAAGGTTTCCTTGAAAACGTTTCACCCTCTCTCCAGAGAGCTTCTTCAGAGAGCTTCTTCAGTTCAGAACTGAAGAAGCTCTCTGGAGAGAGGGTGAAACGTTTTCAAGGAAACCTTTCAGTCCAGTTGACACAGAGAAATCTACTTTGGATAACCATGACCTGGATGATTGAGAATCTACACAGATGTCTCTGAATAATATTTCCTAGAGTGAGCATGTAAAGAGTGAACAGTATTGGCCCAAGCACTGAACCCTGTGGAACACCATGATGAACCTTTGAACACCCAGAGGAAACATCATTAACATAAACAAAATGAAATCGATCTGATAGATAAGATTTAAACCAGTCTAGAGCTGTCCCTGTGATCCTAATCTCATGTTGTAGTCTTTGTAATAAAATGCTGTGATCTACAGTATTAAAGGCAGCACTGAGGTCCAGTAAAATGAGTACAGAGATAAGTCCATGGTCTGATGCTATGAGGAAGTCATTAGTGACTTTAACCAGTGCTGTTTCTGTGCTATGATGAGCTCTAAAACCAGATTGAAACACTTCAAATAGACCATTCCTGTTTAGGTGATCAGCTGACTCACAACCAGCCTCTAAAGTATCGTAGAGATGAATGGGAGGTTGGATGTTGGTCTATAGTTTGCTAAGATGCCTGGGTCAAGGGAAGGGTTTTTAAGTAAAAGTCTGATAACAGCAGTTTTAAACGCCTGAGGTACATAACCTATTGTCAAAGATAAATTGATCTGATCTAATACTGAGGCCCCGATCAGAGGAAAGATCCTTGAAAAGCGTAGTTGGAATGGGGTCCAGGAGACATGTGATTTGTTTAGATCCATTAATGCTGGAGGTCAGCTCAGGGAGGTCTGTGGGCAGGAAGCTGTCCAGAGATGGATCAGGACTAGATGATTAATCTTTTCGCTAATGTTAGTGATTTTATTGGTGAAGAAACTCATGAAGTCTTCACTGCTAAGAGGTACAGGATTAGAAGGCTTAACGGAGCTGTGACGCTTTGTCAACCTGGCTATGGTGTTAAACAGAAAACACGGGTTGTTCTTGTTTACGTCTATTAATGAAGTGTAGTAAGCTGTTCTGGCTTTATGGAGGGCCTTCTTATATGTCAAACTGTCTTTCCAAGCGCTTTGGGAATCAGCTGATCTGAATGAATACCACTTCCTCTCCATTTTTTTTTTAGATTAGATTAGATTCAACTTTATTATCATTACACATGTATAAATACAGGTAACGAAATGCCGTTTAGCATCTAATCAGAAGTGCAAGGTGCAGCAAGCTGTATATACAGTGTATACAGTGTATACAGTATGGTTATAGTGGATTATATAGATATATTACATATATTACATCTTGGGAATATGAACATGTGGAGGTATTAACAGATGTGCTATAGACAAGTAAACAGTCAAGATATGTACCGATGAACTATACACAGAGATATGCAGTATTGACAATATATACATTGGGAGAGATGGAGAGGTGAAGAGAGACGGGTCATGGAGGTAGTGGTAGCATGAAGGGGGGGGCATGGTAGGGGGCAAGAGTAGTGGCGCAGTGGGGGGGGACATGGGGGTTCAGCGGGGAGTAGAGTTCAGCAGGGGAACAGCTGCAGGGAAGAAACTGTTCCTAAACCTGCTGGTTTTAGTCTGAAGGCTCCTAAAGCGCTTTCCGGAGGGGAGGAGCTGGAAGAGTCTATGGTTGGGGTGCGAGGGGTCCTTCAGGATGCTATGAGCCCTGCGTAGGCACCGCTTCCTGTGAGCATCCTCGATGGAAGGTAGTGGGATCCCTGTGATGCGTTGGGCAGTTTTCACCACCCTCTGTAGTGCCATCCATCCATCTTGATGCCTGCTTAAGGGTTCGGATATTTGTGTTATAGCTCTTCTGCAGTGGGGCAACCGAATCTAAAACTATACGCAGTGTGGCTGCAATGTCATTGACAAAGCAATCAATTTCTTCAGGAGTAACATTTAGATCAGCATGATCTGTTGCACCAGTAGGAGGCGCTAGAGGGAGCAGTGCTGCAATTTCAGCTACAAATCTGTCTCTGGTATCTTCAGAGAGACACCTGCTGTAATAAACCTTCCTGTCATGTGCTGCTTGGTCTGCTAGAGTGAAATCAAAGGTTATAAGTGAGTGGTCTGAGGGGAGGGGGTTTTGGGGAACAACTAACAGGTTCTCAGTTTCTAAACCATAGGTGAGAACCAGATCCAGAGTGTGATTATGACAGTGTGTCGATTCATTTACTAACTGAGAGAAACCTATTGAATCTAACAGTGAGTTAAACGCCGTCTTAAGACTGTCAGTATCGTCATCCATATGGATGTTAAAATCACCCACTATAATGACTTTATCTGTACTAACCACTAAACTAGATAAGAAATCTGAAAACTCAGCTAGGAACTGTGTGCAAGCAGCCGCAGGTGGCCGATACACCACAACTAATTAAACTGGCTTTTCTGACTTCCAGTTGTGGTGAGAAAGGCTGAGAGTGAGACTCTCAAAAGAGCTACAGGTAGCTTTAGGTTTGGGATGGAGTGATAGATTGCTGCCACTCCACCTCCTCTGCCTGCACTTCGAGGAGCGTGATAGTTAATATGACTTGATGGAGTTGCTTCATTTAAACTAACATATTCTTCATCTTGCAACCAAGTCTCCGTGAGAAAGAAAATATCAGACAGATGATCTGTTATTAAATCATTAACTAGAAGAGATTTAGACCGAAGAGATCGTATATTCAACAGATCACATCTAACTGTTTTATTTGTTGTTTCTGAGTATTTACTGGTGTGTATTGTTAGGTTAAGGTTATTATTATTAACACCTCCTGACTTATTTACTAGATGAAGTGTGGGAGGACGAGGTACTGACACTACTTCTATTGTATTATTAAACAGTGTTACTGTCAGCATTTACATTGTCATTGTTATTTTTATTGGAGGGCGGCAGTCTTACTGAAGCAGCAAAGAAGAGTGTAAGACAACGACTCTGCCTCCTGGCCTTGACCCTGGGTTGTCAGAGGGTTGGTTGTCTAATAAACTTTACTATATTGCTAGAAATAAGAACTGCACCACCCCAGGTGGGATGAATGCGGTCTCTGCTAATAAGGCCAGGTTTTCCACCAAAATGTCTCCCAATTATCTATGAAGGCCACGTTATTTTCTGGACAACACCGTGACAACCAGCAACGGAGCAATGACATGCGACTAAACATTTCATCACTGGTCAGATTCGAGAGGGGACCAGAGAACACTACGGAGTCCGACATCGTTTTGGCGAAATTACACACCGACTCCATATTAATTTTAGTGATCTCCGACTGACGCAGCCATGCATCGTTAACGCCGACATGAATTATAATCTTATTGTATTTGCGGTTATCTCTCGCCAGCTGCTTTAAGTTACCTTCTATGTCGCCCGCTCTGGCCCTCGGGATACATTTAAATATTGTCTCTGGTGTCTCTCTCTCTCTTTCTCTCTCTCACTCCCTCTCTCCCTCGTGAACGCCAGCGACATGCCTGCGGCTTATGTTCGATACCTGCTCTGCAGGTAAGCGAGGCAGCAGCATATATGCTTTTATGCTTTGTCAAACACTGACACTATAGAGAGGCCCGCCGGCCCTCCAAGCAGCCAGCCCACCGGGAATCCTCCCGGTGCCCCTGATTAGCCACTCCGGGCTTGCAGTCTGACCTCGTCTGCCAGTGAGCTATGTGTTGGAGTATTTTTGCCAGGATGCACACATACATTGAACAACTTGTGATTTTCAGTTATTTTTTGATTGATATGACTTTGTAAGCTAAATCGGTCATTCTACCTTCCAAAATGAGCGGCAGATAATACATATACCCACAATATGTGCCTATAATATGTGGAGGAAGTGTATGGGCTGGTGCCAAGATCTGGCCCCGTAGTGGCTGTTTATTTTTGCACTTGTTTGCACATGTCTTACTTTGCTGATAATGGACACTGCGACTTTCCCATTTGGTCCTTTTTTTTTCTTTTAAATATCTACTTTAGTCTCAACTTTTCAATCCAGCTGTCTGTTGGGTTTACAGCATTTAGACACTCTGAAAACCTTATTGACCTCTTTCCACACCTTGAAATCCCAACTCTGGACTTATTGGCCTATTGAACTTTTTTTTTAACCAGGTCAGAATCCTTTGTCTTGCATAATAGAGGGTGAAATGTTATAAATTGGAAATATGTTCAAATATGTTTGTTTTACTGCTGGTGAAGATGCACTAGTAATTAAAAAAATTAAGCCTGCCATGTGAAAAATATTGCTGTCCCATGGTCCTTCTCTATCATTACATTTAATTTATTTCCTGTCTTTAGCTGTGCTCTCTGCTCTATTTTGAAGTTTTTTTCCCCTTTGTATTTTGTCTGAATTTCTGGTTAGAGCAGAGGGTAAGAAATTCTAACCTCACCTGCTCACAAGACAACCTTAGAATCTTTTGCCTTAGAATCAAACCTTACTCACAGAGGTACTTCTGCAATACTGCAGTGAATCCTCGATTTTTCTGTCTACCCGACAGTCTGCCTTGGCAGCTGCATCTTCTTGCGCAGTAGGCACACAGTATTCATGTCATTTTCTTCCTCTCAGCGTTCTCTCAGCCTGTCACCACCATTTCCTCTCGTTTACTGTCATGAACTCCGGATCACCTCTCTTCTCCTCTCCCTTCTATTCCCTTCACATCATTTACTGACTCGAGCAAGCCAGACACTTAATTAGACACCCAGGCAGTCATCCAGCCGTATTGGGCCAGCTAATTTAGCTAGGAAGTTAGCTGTATTGCATTTGGCTGGTTACGCGATCATCATTAATAATCCAATGAAATGGCTGTGACACATCTCTCAGTTGGTCCTCAGGTCTAGTTAGTTGGCTTTAATGGCTTGTGTCATGGCAGGACTAGATGAGAAATTTGTGAGAAATGGTAATTAACAATATCCCAGTAAAACCCAGTAAGCCCAAACGCAGCCTACTCTGTTATGACACCTTGTGTTACTACTGCCTCCACCTACTACAGGTGTGAGGTGCAGTATGTGGAGGAAATGACCTGTCTGGCAGGGGTTTACTCTAATTTCCAATGCTATTCTAATTTCTTTATTCATTTGTTAATGTGACATTTACCCATCACTTGGCTGAATTCAGAATTTTCATTAAAAGAATATAATTTAGTGACATTTGGCTGGCCACGTTGGATTTCTGTGAAGGAATTACTGTGATCTGTGAAATATACAGAAGGCAGCAAATATTTCCATTTAATATGTATTATGAAACAGCAACTCTGGAAATTCCTCAATAGTGTGGGCAAATAATTTTGTGTCTTTTTTTATTTTGTGCATGTCTTAAGCTAAGTAGGTACATCTATGAATCTGTACATGAGGCACTGCTGAAAGCAAGCATGTTTTGGAACGCAGTTGATGCATTCTGAAAGAATGTATTTAAACCGCCATTGAAAAGTATCACCTCTCCCGTAATGGAGTATGTTGATACAGAAAGCGATACGATTTCTATAATTGTACAGTATTTTTTTCCAAATTTGCATTTATACCATATTTACCGCAAAACTAAATTAAACTAATCTGTCAGTCATTTTAGATCGTCTTTCATTATCGCTTAATCAGTTTGCTCTTCTGAGTCAGTTGGTCAGTCAGTCGGTTGAACTTCTCTGCCATTCATCCAGTGATTCAGCCAGCTCAGACAGGCTGAGAGTGTCTGCTCTTTTTCATAAGCAGGGTGACAGATGCTGAATCATAAGCTGCCCCCACTGGAATGCTGTCTCTACCCAGGGGGATGTTACCCACAAAACCTGTGCAAAAACCTAGCTAACTGCAGGCATTCATGCAAACAGCGCACACTCTGTATGTCATGCACTATTTCACATGAGATTCGCTCCTCATGATTGAACTCTGGAGGACAGGCGAGGAGAAGGGGAGCAGAGAGCCGAGGACAGCGAGAGAGAGAGGTTGAGTGCATGAGAGATGAAGAGAGAGGCTTGCCAGATAGACTGAGGGTTCAGAGAGAAGAAAGGAGAATGAGATCCTCTCTCAGCTGTCTGTGACAAGTTTGATGTGGTTTAAAGGTTTTTTTTTTTTTTTTAATGTTACACAACTTTGAAGGCAAAGCATTTGATGTTTGGTTTTGCTTGTTTGTTAGCTATTGGCTTAATCGCCTTATACCTTCTACTTTTCATACGATTTATCTGAATGGTACTCTCGGCTCACGTCACCCTGTTCTTGTCTCAGCTGGAATGACACGCGCTCAGAAACTTGGCACCTATCATCTATTTATGGGAAACACAAGTGAAACTGAAATAATGGCTTTATTTGCCGGCTTGTCTAGCCTTTGAAAAATGTGACTGAAATGCTGATGGAACAATGACAACTATTTCAGCCTTTGTGTTTGTCTCATCTCGCTTTTTTTCTCACTACCTCTCTCCAATCTCGCCTCTCTACGTTTCCCCCCTCAGCATGGTTGATTAATTTGTTTCCAGCACAATATAGTACAGCATGGGCTCATATCTGCCAGGGCGCTTTTTGTAATTTTACTGCCACACTCTATCCTTCCAGCCTTTTCCTTGCTCGCCCTTCATATTTCCTCCTCTTTCACTTCTTCCCTTTCCTGTCTCTGAAAGCACGCCCTTCTTTCTTCCTCTCCTATCAGACTAATGTAAGAATAGGCCAGGGGAAGCCCTCTCACCTTTCCCTGCATGCTGGCTAATTAGCATATTCATGAAAGGAGCTATAAATTATACATGAGATCCAGAGGGGAAATCGAGGCAAAAGAATAAGACATGGACACGCACACACACACACAAACATTTTCTCTCTCACACACACACACACACACACACACACACGTACAAATACATGCACACAGGTAGACACTTCCTTGTGTTCTCTTCTCGCACAAACTCTCAATCACACATGCAGAAGGAGAGCTGGAGACAGGTAATTGGTGAGGAGTGCATGGTGGAGCGGCCCCAGCAGCAGCAAGCATGAGGAGACGGAATATATAAAAATTTAAAGAGATGTGTAGTAAGTCGGTCTCTGTCAAACAGCAAATGCAACACTCGCATGGGCTCTGAGCTTTTAGAACAGAATAGAATAGATCTTTATTATCCCGCAATGGAGAAATTTCAGTGTCCCAGCAGCAGCATACAGAGCAGAAAATGAGAAGAAAGTAAGAAAAAATAAAATATGTACAAGACTTGGAAAAAAAATATAAAAAAATAAAAATAGAATACAAATATATATGTATATATATATAAAAATATAGCCATATATATATATATATGGCTAAAACCTATATCTTTACAGTCCGGTGCTGTACATGAATAGTGTTACCAATTCCCATGTATGGGTTTATTGTACATAGACAGATATTGCACTGATTGTGTGCGTCATTAAACAGCACCTTTGGACCTTCTACGCACCCAGGAAGGTTAGAGGGGGGTTCAACTAGGCATGGAGGGTTAATGCAGCTCCAATAATAAATGTCTCGCACAGACTGAGATTAAGACACAATTTCAGGTCATCTTTACAGTATAAGAGATTGCAGCATTGACGCAAGACGCCTGATCGGCGCCGCTGTGTATGGTCTATCGCGAGTGATCCACGGCTCTGTACGTGATTGTCCTTGGCGAAGTAAGATATGCGTGGGTCACGTAGACACAGGACAGAAAAATAAAGCCTTATATGATTACATGTACATCAACAATAGAACAAATCTTCATTTTGCTACATTCCCCCTGTTGGCCTCTGAAAAGAGGACATATTAAAGATCAAACGCATACATAGGCAGGTCATCTTCGTCCGGTTCCGGGGCTGATGGATTGGATGGCAAAAGTGGCATCATCGTGTCTGTTTTAGACTGAGAGCCTTTCTCAATGGTAGAAGAGATGAAACGTACACACAGAGCGCGAATACAAGGAACACAACAGCAACCGCAAGTAAGAATTATAGCCAAAAATTAAGCAATAGAAGTTTTCCATTTGCCAAAAATACCGGTCATCCAGTCACCGAGCGGATTGTCAATCCCAGAATTTTCTAACATTTCATTAGACAGGGTTCGAAGGCCTTCTAGGGCACACGTCACAGACCCATCAGGGAGCGGTGTTATTGGGGATGAAAGTACAACACATGTCACCAAACACTGAACAAACCCCTCCTTTCTCTGCTAAGAGCATATCTAGGGCCATGCGATTTTGTATAGCCATCAGTGATGTCACTGCCAATTGTTCAGAGAGGCCCTCTACAGCATCTCTGGTAAGGTTCGCCAATCTTTGAACATTATAATGAATATAATTAATTCTGTCAACATTTTTGTTTGGTGTAACGGGGAATAGTGCCGACACAACGGGAATGTTTTCAAACCCTGCCGCAACTTGGTCCACTAATTTATATTTGTCGGGGACGCCTCTAGGAATGCCTATCGCATCTATGTAAGTTGGTGTATTTTTAGTCAGATCAAAATAATCTTTTGATAGATCTTGTTTAGCCAACACATGTCGCCTCCGTCAAGCTGTAAGGGATCCTGGGGTTGTAGGAGCGGAACGAACCAACTTATGCCCTATTAAAGTAAGAGGAGCCGCGACGCTTACCATGGCACAACTTCCTCTTGCACCTGGTAGCAACCCTGTGTGAAGGCCGCCTCTGCAATACCAGAATAAACCTGAACGGGGAATTAGGCCTATTAGAGAGGCATTTCCTGGTGTCGTGTGGTTGCACCAATCATCAGGAATAGTGCCATAATCATACCTGTTTCCCGTAAAGTTGAAACACATAAAACGATGTGGGGCTTGAATGGTCCTGTCTTAGTATCGTTACTAATTGAGGGGTAGATAGAAGTCAGTGCGGAGCAGTTAGCCGGATTCATTTCTGTTGTTAATTTCATTATGCAATTAAAGCCCCATGAGTCATAAGGGTAAAGGGGAGCTGGTTCAGTATACAAGTGTGGTCTAGCAGAGGCACAAGCTACACAATTCCTTTTGATATGACTCCTTGCCTCCTGGGCTAGCCATGAAAGCCATAAATTTTCCTCAGCATATCCCGTACTCATGGAGATTAATTCATTGGGGGTTAATTGAGTGAAATCTGAGACAAAAACTAAAGGTATGTTACCAGAATTCACTAATTGGGGTTTTGCCCCAGTGATGTTGCCAGTTTTTTCCATCACTAGTGCAGGGTCATGAAAATTTAGTCTAACAAGGCCGAACGCATCTTTTCCAGCTAGGCTCACACCCAATGCCAAATACATAGATGAATTGCTAGTGGGACACATCGTTCTGGCTAATAGGTCCGAGGAGTAAGGATTATAAAATAAATTGGTGACCGATAACATAATGGGATTCGTTTGGTCGTTACTCCATCCTCGGGTAAGGGTCAAACTAGTTTGGAATTCTTTCCAGGGACTGCTATATTTAGGTGTAACATAATAACTCTTGTGTGGTCTAGACATGGTGTACACATAGGACCAATCGGGACACCAAGGGCCGTTGGTTGGAGCCCCCCACATAAAATTGCACAAGTAAACATCATATCCCCTCCAACTGCCAGTATCTGATCCACAATCAATAACAGAACAAAGGTCAAAAGTATATGTAGTTGTAGCCCCTCGAGTATAGTTTAACTGTAAAGCACGACTAGTAGCACAAATAGAGTAATCCTGACTGCCCATTGCTGATCGTTTCGTCCGGGGTTGCACTAAAGTCAAATTAAGGTGAACAGAGCGGTTTCCACGAACCAGCGATTTTTGAATGTGACTGGAGAGCTTATTAGTGGCAAATGAAATTAAGGCAATGAGAACAATGAACACAATTAGCATAGCTATCCAAAAACAACAATCAAGACACTGTTTCTGTAATGTAGGACGGATCCTCCTTCGTTCCTGCCGTGGCGGTCGGGGTGTCTCATCCTCTGATGGTGATTCCTCTTCCGGGAATGGATCGATGTATCGGGTGATCCCCTGCGTAGGAGCCATCGTTGCAGGGAGAGGTTACTAGCACTTCACCTGTTACGCGTTGGGGGTATCTGACGTCGCAGTCCCCTTTTCCTCTGATGTTGTAGGCACTCTAGCACACTGTGACAGATGAAACCACGTGGATCCTTTCCCTTCAAGGCAAACAGCTGTGGTGGTCCTTGCTGTGACACGGTGTGGCCCTGTCCAACGGGGTTCCTGCCACTTCCTCTTGAAGACCTTCAGCAGGAGGAATTCTTCTCCTGCTAGCTCTGGTCTCTCCTCCGTCAAGGCTGGAACCTGGAGAGAAAGACTGATAGCCATATGTTTAAGAATTTTGTACATTACCTTTGGGTTGCAAGTTGCGGATGGTCCCATGGCGCCCCAGGGTCCTGAGAAGCGACGTCCGTGTTGGAGCTCAAATGGAGTGAACGCTGTTTGACGGTTCACCGAATATCTTATGGTCATAAGGACCAATGGCAATGCATCAATCCAATTGAGGCCAGTTGAGGCCATTGTTTTAGCTAATTTAGTTTTGATGTGCTGATTCATTCTTTCCACCTTACCCTGTGACTGGGGGTGGTAAACTGTGCCATATTTGTGGGTCAGACCTAATTGTTGTTCCACTTGCGCCAAGTGTTTGTTTTTAAAATGGGACCCATTGTCTGATCTGATTCTCTTGGGGAACCCATGATTTGGAATATAGTGATTAACCAAAGCTTTGATCACTGCGGCCGCATCCTCCTTTGCGGTAGGATATGCCTCGGGCCATCCAGTGTAGACATCTATTATCACTAATAAATATCTTTTTCCCCTTGCCCGCACTCCCATGTCTGTAAAATCCATCAGGATTTCTTCACCAGTTGTTTTAGGTACTGGAAATAGACCAGGAACATTCTTGATGCCTGGTCTGGGGTTGTACTGGGTGCAGATTTCACATTTGAGTGCAATATCTGCCAGTACTGAAGGTAGGCCTGGATGCCAAAAGTTTGTGCAGAATCTTTTCATGGCATCGATCCCCAAGTGTGATGGACCGTGTCCTTCTAGGCACATGTCTCTGAGAAATCGCTTGGGAACCACTAAGAGACCTTTTTTGTTTTGCCATATTTCCACTTGTTGTCCATTGGGGCCATGTTCAATGTCCACTTTAGCCTCATTTTCACTCCACTGTTCTTGTTCATCCACCAGAGTAAGCGCTTGCGCATTGCCCTATTCATATAATGAAAGAGGTCTTAAATCCTGTTCTTTTTCCTCAGCCACCTCCACCAATGTAGCTATGTTGGGAATGTCTAGACCAGCAGCCTGTTTTGCCGCTCTGTGCACTACTTCATTCCCTTTTGCATCAAGAGACCCATCCTTTTTTGTGGGCTGGTATTTTTATCACTGCCAATTTGGTGGGGCCTTTTAAGGCCTCCAGAATGCTTTTTATCACATCTTCATGTTTGGGAGGATCCCCTGTTGCAGTCTTCCATCAATTTCTTATCCATGCACCCAAATCTCTATGTACAACATGATAACAAAAGGCTGAATTGGTAAAAATGCTTACATTTTGGGCCACCAATTCAGCTCTTTGGGCCAACGGCGGTTCCACTAAGCCACTGGCTTGAACTATGTAGTCCAGATTTTCTCTTTGTACCACAGCAAATCCAGCCTTTAGGCCCGTGTCTGTTCTGTGGCAACTTCCATCTATGTATAAATGCATTATCTCTAATGCTTCAGGGAGTGGTGTTGCCTGCACATCAGGTCTCGCCTTTGACACCCTCATTGTTTCCTGACAACAATCATGTGTTTCTTGCTCATGCCATGTTGACTTTCTCATTTCTGTAGGCTATGTGTGGTTGTGTTAGTACTGTGATGGTTGTATTTTCTCTTCCTGGTGTGATGGAAAATGCTGATGACTCAATAAAGGCTATGACAGCATGGTCTGTGTTCACAAAAAGTTGATGTTTTTGCACAACCATCTCTGTTTTCATGATGAGCTTAGCTAGGGCTGCTGCAAATCTTGTGCAAGGTGGTGCTTTTTGTTCAATGGGATCTAAAATGATGCTATAATAGCCCAACACATGTCTCTCCCCCTATCGTTGCTGAAAGAGGCATGTATTTGCTGTCATGCCATCGTCTGCAACGGAAACATCCAAGCAGAATGGGATTGAGTAGTCTGGTTTAGCCAGAGCTACTGCATTGGCTAAGAGATGTTTGATGTCCTGGAAATCAGACCGTGCTCGATCTGTCCATGTGAGATGAGCTCGTGGGTGTTGTGTGCCAGTGGTTTTCAGGATGTCTCGAAATGAGGCTGTGCGAGACGCATAGTCAGGAATGAAATGTCTGGAAAAGTTAATAAGTCCCAAGAATGACTGTAGGTCTTTAACAGTAACAGGTTGCTTATGTGCCAGAATATTTTGCCTTTGAGAAGTGGTCATTTCAGAACCACGACCAGAAATGATATTACCCAAAAACCGGACCCGTGTTCGGACCAACTGGATCTTAGACTTCTTAATCAGAAAACCAATAGTCCCCAAATATTGTAAGAGGGTGATGGAAGCCTCCATGCACTGTTGTCTCGTATGAGAAGCAATCAACAAATCATCCATATACTGGATTAGCAGAGTGTTGTCAGCTAGAGTAGGGGACCACTGTAAGAGGTGTTTCAAAACAGTGTTAAATATACCAGGTGTTAAAGAGAACCCCTGTGGCATCCTGGTATAGGTGTACTGTTGTCCAGAAAATGTGAATGCAAAGACGGGTTGCAGCTTTGTACTAAGGGGTAAGCAAAAGAAAGCATTAGCCAGATCAATGACAGTGAACCACTGATGGTCAGGAGTGAGCAAAGACAGGGCAGTAGTAGGGTTAGGCACTGCCTGTGAAGGCTCACGAACAAGAGCGTTAATTGTACGGAGATTGTGAGCCATGCGATAATTTGTTCCATCTGCTTTAAGGACTGGCAAGATGGGTGTGTTCCATGGTGAAGTGGTGGGATAGATGACACCAGCCTGTAACAGCCCTTCTATGGTGTCTGTGATGCCTGGTAGAGCTTCTGTTTTAATAGGATATTGGGGCACATTTACTGGATTGGTTGTGTCAATAGCAAACTCTACAGGTCTGACATTGAGAAGGCCAACGTCCGCTTGATGCGTCACCCACATAGAAGAAGGTAGATTTTCCAGTGCTCTGTCAGCCTCTGGATCATTGGTGTCCCCAGCACCATGGTGGCGTTGTAATTGTTGGTGGTTCAAAATGACTTGAGTAGTTGTCGGAGATTTATAAAATTTAAATTTGGGATTTGATGGAGAGGCGAAAACATTTTGTGTGGATGTTTCTTGCCAATCAGAGATTTTATTAGCAGCGGCCACCATAGGACCAAGGGCCTTTGCCTGTTTGCCTGTTTCCCTGTTGTGATGGCCAATGTTATGTGTGGTGCTGAGGTGGGGCCCAATTGATAACACTGGCTCTGTTGATCAGTGAGATGGATCGGGGCGGCTACGCCTTCCGGTCCAACTACGATACCAGGTGAGACAACTGACCACTCCTTACCTTCCCAAAGTTCATTGAACCGAACCTGATAGTGGAAGTCACCTTCTGTGTCATAGAACAGGGTCACATGTAAGGGATCCTGGGGTGGAGACAACACATGTCTGACCTTGAGATGCGGATGCCACTGACAGAAGGCTTGCACCAGCGGGCTGTGGTCCGGGTCGATGACCAGTCCCCAATAAATGTCGGCAACGAGTAGATCTCCCGGAGGTGAGTTTCCCAGGCGCATGATGGCAGAAGTGTTTGATGTTACATTTGTGCACAAGTAGGTGTCACCGTTAGAGAGGGTGACCGTCGTTCCTTCCGGAAGCAGGAGAATCTGCGCCTTAAGAGTCTGGAGGAGATCTCGTCCCAGCAGATTAATAGGGCATTGAGGGCTCATGAGAAATGAGTGATACAGTCTCTGGTTGCCAAGAGTTACAGTTACGGGTTCAGTTTTTGACAAATACAAGGTCTGGCCGCCAATACCCTGTACTGGTACCACTTCAGTAGAGAGAGGCAAATCCACCTTTTCAGATAAAGTGGAATGGGTGGCTCCCGTGTCCACAAGAAACAAAAAGTCATTTTTCTCTACCTTCATGGAAAGAAAGGGCTCGGCCATCGCGCCCCCTCTGGTGCCAGCTGGGCCTCCCTAGGTGGGGTACATGCCATGGTCTCCAGATGGCGGTGGCTGATGATATGAGCTGTCATTTTGTTGCTGTGGGCGTTGCTGTTGTTGTGGGCGTCGCTGTTGTTGTGGGCGTCTGCGACACTCTCTTGCCCAATGTCCCGTTCCTCCGCAGTTGTGGCACAAATCTGAGCGATGTGATGCTCCATCCCTTCTCCCAACCGGACCTCTGTCACGACTCCGAGGTGGCCCTCCTGTGGGGAAAGCCTCACGAACAGCAGCAACAACGGCCGCTTGAATGTCAGTCGTGGGTGAAGACTGTGCCTTTTTAGATGATTTTTTCATTTGTTCAATCTGCATTTGTGTGAGTGATTGCCGTGCTGCAAGCTGTGATGCAGCTTGTTGCCATTCTTTGGTGATAAATCTATCTAACAGAGTGATCAGACATTGTGACCATTGGGCCCATGGAGCGCCAGGAATCATAGGATTATCAAGCAGTTGTTGTTTAACTGGTGTAGGCAAACCTGCCATAAGTTTTTCCTTCATCATTACCATTGTGGGTGTACCATCATCCGATCCACTCATATTGAGTGCAGCCATCGCAGAAGCTTCGGTAACGTATCGCGTCATTTCCTGTTTCTGCTCCGTCCTACTCGTTCACTTCTCCTGGTGTTTGCTACGGTGGATTTACTGTTGTTAATTATTTGTTGCTTTTTGTTTATCCTGTTTAGTAGTACACAAGCACCTTGGTGAAAGTTTAGTAACCGCACGATCTTTTGGGTTCTATATTTGCTCTCTGTCTATTTCGTTCCGCGCAGCTGCGCTCATTGCTAGCATGGCTAACCTTGCTTCTCCCACCGTTTCTCCTCCGGTGTTCTGCAAAGTGTGTGAAATGTTTAGTTACTCCTCTGCCTCCCTTACTGAGAGTCAAGCGTGTAGAAAGTGTAGCTTATTTATAGCTCTAGAGGCGAGGCTTAGCGAGCTTGAGGCGAGACTCCGCACACAAGATAGCAACGTAGCCCCTGTAGCTAGCCAGCACCAGTTAGCCTGTGCGGACCAGCCCAGTTCAGCTACTGTTAGCTGTTCCCCCGCAGCCTCCGAGCAGCCGGGTAGTCAGGGTGGTTGGGTGGCGGTTCGAAGGAAGTGTAGTCTGAAACAAAGGCCCGTGGTTCACCACCAACCGCTTCATGTCGCAAACCGCTTTTCCCCACTCAGTGACGCACCCACTGAGAAACCGACCCTGGTTATTGGCGACTCTATTCTTCGTTACGTGAAGCCGACACCAGAGACCATAGTTAAATGTATCCCGGGGGCCAGAGCGGGCGACATAGAGGGAAACTTAAAGCAGCTGGTGAAAGATAAGCGCAAATACAGCAAAATTATCATTCACGTCGGCGTTAACGACGCCCGGCTGCGCCAGTCGGAGATTACTAAAGTTAATATGGAGTCGGTGTGTAACTTCGCCAAAACGATGTCGGACTCCGTAGCGTTCTCTGGTCCCCTCCCGAATCTGGCCAGTGATGACATGTTTAGCCGCATGTCATCGCTCCGTCGCTGGTTGTCGCGGTGGTGTCCAGAAAATAACGTGGCCTTTATAGATAATTGGGAGACTTTTTGGGGAAAACCTGGCCTTATTAGCAGAGACCGCATTCATCCCACCCGGGGTGGTGCAGCTCTTATTTCTAGCAATATAGCAAAGTTGATTGGACAACCAACCTTCTGACAACCCAGGGTCGAGGCCAGGAGGCAGAGTCGCTGTCTTACACGCTTCTCTGCTGCTTCTGTAAAACTGCCGCCCTCCAATAAAAATAAAAATAACAATAAAACTAAAAACGCTCACAGTAACACTAAGTTTAATAATACAATAGAAATAGTGTCAGTACCTCGTCCTCCCATAGTTCATCTAGTAAATAAGTCTAGAGGTGTTAATAATAATAACCTTATAAAAATACACAGCAGTAAACACACAGAAACAAATAGAACAGTTAGATGTGGTCTGTTGAACATACGATCTCTACGGTCTAAATCTCTTCTAGTTAATGATTTAGTAACAGATCATCTGTCTGATATTTTCTTTCTCACGGAGACTTGGTTGCAGGATGAAGAATATGTTAGTTTAATTGAAGCAACTCCATCAAGTCATATTAATTATCATGTTCCTCGAAGTGCAGGCAGAGGAGGTGGAGTGGCAGCAATCTACCGCTCCAGCCTTGAGGTCAATCCCAAAGCTAAAGCTACCTGTAGCTCTTTTGAAAGTCTCACTCTCAGCCTCTCTCACCACAATTGGAAGTCAGAAAAGCCAGTTTTATTAGTTGTGGTGTATCGGCCTCCTGCAGCTGCTTACACACAGTTCCTGGCGGAGTTTTCAGATTTCCTGTCTAGTTTAGTGGTCAGTACAGATAAAGTCATTATAGTGGGTGATTTTAACATCCATATGGATGACGATACTGACAGTCTTAAGACGGCGTTTAACTCACTGTTAGATTCAATAGGTTTCTCTCAGTTAGTAAATGAATCGACACACTGTCATAATCACACTCTGGATCTGGTTCTCACCTATGGTCTAGAAACTGAGAACCTGGTAGTTGTTCCCCAAAACCCCCTCCTCTCAGACCATTCACTTATAACCTTTGATTTCACTCTAGCAGCCCGAGCAGCACATGACAGGAAGGTTTACTACAGCAGGCGTCTCTCTGAAGATACTAGAGACAGATTTGTAGCTGAAATTGCAGCGGTGCCCCCTCTAGCGCCTCCTACTGGTGCAACAGATCATTCTGATCTAAATGTTACTCCTGCAGATATTGACCATAGAAGACTGGCTCCATGGTATAACACACATATCCGAACTCTTAAGCAGGCATCAAGACGGATGGAGAGGAAGTGGTATTCAGCCAGATCAGCTGATTCCCAAAGCGCCTGTAAAGACAGCTTACTAACATATAAAAAGGCCCTCCGTAAAGCCAGAACAGCTTACTACACTTCATTAATAGATGCAAATAAGAACAACACGTGTTTTCTGTTTAACACCATAGCCAGGTTGACAAAGAGTCACAGCTCGGTTGAGCCTTCTATTCCTGCAGCTCTTAGCAGTGAAGACTTTATGAGTTTCTTCAGCAATAAAATCACTAACATTAGAGAAAAGATCGATCAAGGTCGCTCCATGACAACTGATGAGCTGCCCTTGTTAGCAACCCCATCTAGTCCTGATTCACCTCTGGACAGCTTCCTGCCCATAGATCTCCCTGAGCTGACCTCCAACATTAATGGATCTAAAGCAACCACATGTCTCCTGGACCCCATCCCAACTAAGCTTTTCAAGGATGTCTTTCCTCTAATTGGGGCGTCAGTATTAGATCAGATCAACTTATCTTTGACAACAGGTTATGTACCTCAGGCATTTAAAACTGCTGTTATCAGACCTTTACTTAAAAAACCTTCACTTGACCCAGGCGTCTTAGCAAATTATAGACCGATATCCAACCTCCCATTCATCTCTAAGATACTTCAGAGGCTGGTTGTCAGTCAGCTAACCGATCACCTAAACAGGAATAGTCTATTTGAAGTGTTTCAGTCTGGTTTCAGAGCTCATCACAGCACAGAAACAGCACTGGTTAAAGTCACTAATGACCTCCTCATGGCATCAGACCGTGGACTTATTTCCGTACTGGTTTTACTGGACCTCAGTGCTGCCTTTGACACTGTAGATCACAGCATTTTATTACAAAGGCTACAACATGAGATTAGGATCACAGGGACAGCTCTAGACTGGTTTAAATCTTATCTATCAGATCGATTTCATTTTGTTCATGTTAATGATGTTTCCTCTGAGTGTACAAAGGTTCATCATTGTTGCGTCAAAACTGAGAATTCGAAGAATTTGAAGATCAAAAGATGCAAATTAATCGGGCAGATCAAAAGGATCAAATGACAAAAGGATCAAAGGACAAAAGGATCAAAGGCCCAAAGTCAATATAAAGCAACTTCACTCGCTGCGGTGCACAAAAACGTGCAACAAGATTGGACTAACCTTTCAAACACGACCACAGCCCCTGATCAACCAGAAGACGCAACTGGTATGAAGTAACTTTGTATGATTGTGTATAATTGAGCTAACCAAAGATTAAGATTAAACTTAAGTACT